>JAAAKQ030475912.1:0-19382 GCA_010016005.3 Zanna intricata | reverse complement strand
TTACTCCAATAAATACATTTTTAAGCCTAAAATTAAAGGGGCTGAATGGATATGTACTTAAAATATTTTTATTTTTTTTTGCTTTAATTTTCAAGATTGAAAATCCAACTAAATTTATTATTAATGGAGATGTTATACGGACTTTTTTTTAAAAAGGGAATTTCTTGAGACCCCTACTTAATAATTTTAAGGATTGTTCGAATATTTTTATAATTTCAAATACATTTCAAGTTGTAAATGTTATTAAAAAATTATATTGGTTAGCTGTCGAGCAAGGGGGTCAAATGGGACACATATTTTTTACTAATTTTTTTGTTGTTGACAATTATGCTCTAAATGAATTGTAATTTTGATGTTAAAAATGTAATTTGAACAAATGAGTCCATTGGGATTCTAGATTCTTTACTAAGAATTTTGATTTTTTTTTCTCAATCATACCTTCAATCCGGTATAAATTTTAAGGCAGAAAACGTAATTTGATCCAGGAGGTCAAACTGGATCAAATTTTTTTACATACCATTTTGTTATTTTTTTCATATTTACTCTAAATAACGCATATTAAGTCATTAATATTTAAAAACCTATCATGTATTTGAAATAAAACTTTTCAAAGGATAAAGCCATTGAAGTTGCGCAAGTTTTTTTTTTAATTTACTGCAATGTTTAAGTGAATTATCAATTTAAGTTTAATTGTGAACAAAATTGATCCACATTTGTTTTAATATGACCTCAAACAATAAAACTATGATAGAAATCTAAGAAATAATTTATTCGAAAATTCTTCTTTTTTTCTTTTCGTTTCGACCACTACGGATCACGTTCGCATAGTTTTGACTTCCTTCTCTTTTCACAAAAGTTTTTCATTCTTTTGCTCTGTTGCTGTCGCATTTCTTCCGTCCATCTATTCAGACTTATATCCTTCTTTTTCTTCCTCTCTGGAAACTTATATTCTCGAATCACTTTTTTATTTTATCTCTGACATTACACAGATCCTTAGAAGTATTTAATGTGTTTATATCTGTTTCTATTTCTTTAAACAAGTCGCGTCTTTATGGCTCTGTTTATGTAAAATTTAAATATTTTTTTATCAATCTTTGGTTGCTCATTCTGCATAAATGTCCATAAAACTGTGTTTCCCTTTCCAGATTAAGTTGCCTATTTTTTCTGCATATTGTAAAATTTTTTTTCACTTTTCAGTTTGTAAATTCCATCTTCATATTTTGGTCCATAAATTTTTCTTAAAATTATATTTTAACGCTTACTACTTTTTGTTCTGAAAAAACAGCAGACATTCTGCCCCATACTGTGGTTTTGGTAAGGCTACAGTTTTATAGTGCCTCACTTGGAGTTATATGACAGGGATCTCTTATTGTAAATGTTCTTCGTGAGATGATAAGCAGTTTTTTTTTTTTCAATTTTCGTACTCTATTTTTTATCCCCTTTTTTTCAATTGTATTCGGTGTTATGATTTTTCCCAAATATTTACATTTTTGAACTCTACTTATTTCTTTGTTTTCGGAAATTTTAAGGTTTAAGTTCTGCGCTCTTTGTCATTGAAAAGCCACTTAGTTTTCTCATAAGAAATTTGAAGATCAATTTTTCTTGCACATTCGTTTAGTTTTCGAATTTTGATTTAAATCTCGTCCATATCTCTTGCGAAAATTGCAATATCGTCTGCGAAGGCTAGAATATTTGTATTTATTAATTTAGTTTTAGCGCCCATTTTTATGTTTTCGTGTATGTTTAACTTTTGAAGTTCTCCCATTCTCTTATAACTTTTTCAACAGCACAATCAAATAGGATCGGAGACATTCCATCTCCTTGTCTTACGCCAGTTTTAATTTCAAATGGCTCTGAAAGTTCTCCTGAGAATATCACTTTTGATTTTGAATTTGTCAATGTTTCTTTTATAACATTTATTGTATGAATCGACTTTAAATTCTTCAAGAATTTAAAGTTGATTCCCTATGGATGTAGTCGTACGCTTTCTTAAAATCTATAACAATTGTAACTAATTTTATTTTTATTTATATTAAAAGTTTTTTGTCAACACTCCCTACGATAATTTATTAACAACTACAGGCCAAATTTTCGGATCAATTAATTTTTTTTTTGTGATACTTTTATCTCAAAATAAAATTTACGATCTGTTACAAAATTAAAGAAACCATAATGTACATAGACTACATAAAAAATTACAAGCAGAGATGATTCTATCGAAACTCCTCAAAGATTATATACTAATATTCCTTTGCAGGACATTCAATATAAGTAACACATAAAGGTAAGTCAGAGAACAATATCATTCAATACAAAACAAACCAATCACAATAATTCATAAACAAAAGAAAAAAAAAGAGAAAATAAATCGGTAATTAATAATGAAAAAAATAATACCTAAAATTGACTGATTTAATGTTGGCTACCGGTTTCGACTATGCTAACTATGGCACTCCTACCTTCAGAGCGCGTGACCATGCTTCGGTTTTTGACCTGACCCTGTTGGATGAGAGGTGGCGTAACTGTATATGCAGATGGAGTGTATTGGATAACAAAATAGCTAGCGATCACCTGGCCAAAATGCTGAAGATTGGGGACAATATCCTCCCCATTCAGACGTGCGATCGGCCTCGACGATTAACACAACGCCGAGTGGAAACAGTGGTAGCAAACACCTTAAGCCGCATGAGTAATGAAGATCCGATCCTGCCCGAGACGATGCAGTATATTATTAAGAGAGAGCTTGACAGACTGCCAGCCAGGAATGCACGTTTCAAACCTGCCTAATGGTGAAACTCGTAGCTCGCTGACAAACGACGTGAACTGTAGAATTTACATTGTAGAAAGCAACGTATGTTTAGAGCTAATAATGAGGATTATGCAGAGGTAGCAAATTAACTGCTGCGCAGTTTGTAATTCCCGTAACACCATGCTCTAGATCTGGCACAATTTATTGATATAAATTGGGCCTTCATTACGTGAAAGGCCATCCTCCTTCGTTTTCTTTCCAGAATATTCTTACAGCTGGCGATCTTCAATCCAGCGTCTCACACTGACACCCCGTACAATATAATCGAGTCTACTATTGTAGACAGTAGCTTTTTGATTGCCGCGGGCTTCCTACGTTCGCCATGATGCGACAGAGAGCTGAGGCCGTTCTCTCAGCCTTCCCTGCTGTCTCCTTCAGATATACCTGGAAGGTCAATCTCTTGTGTAACCAGACCCCCAGGTACCTCAGGGTCTGGCACTGTAACTTCTTCCCCCACACCGAAAACAATCTCTGAGATCCTCCTTTTTCCAGCAGATACAGTGGCCTGAGTTTTCTCAACAGCCAGCAGTAGACCGCTAGTCTCAAACCAAGCCATTATTTTGTGACCACGTTGTTTGTTACAGCCATCAACTCGTCCTTCGTCCTGGTAACCACTAAGAAGGCGAGGTCGTTGGCGTACGCGATTGTTTGTGCCCCATGGGGCATCTCTAGTCGGATTACTGGTTCATAGGCTAAATTTCATAAGAACGGCCCAAGTCCCGAACCCTTCGGCATCCCGGCCGTCAACGCCCTTCTTACTTTTTGGTCCTCTCATTCATATATAATCTCCCGGTTGTTTAAATAGTCATGGGGTCATGGAGAGTCCTTTTCAAATAATTCATAATCCCCCTCGCTTCTAAGGCTTTTAGAATAAGATCTCATGGAAACGCGTTGAACGTGTTCCTGATGTCGAAGAGAACTAGGCTCGCCATTCTCCTGGTTCTGCGGGTGCCTTACCACGCAACCTTCACAGCACATACCACCCTCAACACCCATTCAGTGGTCGACCTGTCTTGTCGGAACCCAACCTAACTTTCCGCCAGGCCGCCACTAGCCATGACCTCTACTTCCAGCCTTGAGAGCAACTGCCGCTCGAAAACCTTCCCACCGGCAATGAGCAAGCAGAATGGTCTATAGGCCACTGGTTCCTTGGCTGGCCTGCCCGGCTCCATCAAGAGAATCAGCCGTGCCCTTTTCCAATTCACTGGGAATCTTTCGGTCGACAAAAGGACATTCATGAGGACGGCAACCAGTTGAGGGGCTCAAAGCTCCTCAACTGGTAATTCAGCCAAATCTTTAATCTCTTCAGCAGGTAGGAGTACTGATTGTACTCCTACTGGACCAGGGCCTGATGGTCCATCAAACCCTGGACTTTTCCCGCAGCTGACCCTGCTCGCGGCCTGCACCAGCTTATCTGGCGTGAAGCGTTTTATATCTTCTGCAATCAGCTTCTCTCTGTAAGGTATCACGAAGATGTAAACAACGCTTCAACTACCTTACCTATTATACTGGATGGCAGAATGGACAAAGCCCTATCGAATGACTTAGTCACTACGCAGTAGAAGTCCCCCACGGATTAGCATCAAGCTCTTTCCACTTCTGCAGCTTTGCTCTGCGAATTGCCTCCCTGAGTGACTTCCTCGCCGCAATTCCAAGGTCTCGGCTCTATCAACCCTGCCGTCCCTGTGACCCTCTGTAATATATCTTCTCCTTGCCCTATCCAGTCACGTCTCTTTGCTTCCACTTTATTAATCCACCGTTAGGCGGGCTTTCTTTTCGTAGATCAAGCTGCAGACCTTACTTCAGTACACATCTTATCCAAAAGGCAGACCGAGTCTTCAAATGACAGCATTTCGACGCCAACCCACCTCCTTCCTCAGTAGATCCTTGATCCTCCCAGAATCCATCGGGGTAGGTCTCTACCTTGATGGTCTAACATTCCTTGGGGGGGGGGGCTAACTCAAGTTGGAAGGAGATGAATTTATGGTCACCCAGGGACTCTTCATGATTTTCCATTCCCTGACCCTGTTGACAATGTCGGTCGAGACGAAAGTAATATCCAGCACGCTACCGTAGTCGCCTCCAATAAGCATTGCGGCGGACCCCTGATTAATGCAGACTAACCCAATCAGGTCCAATGCCTCCACGAGTCTCGTACCTCTACCATCTGTGAAGGGGCAGCCCAAATAGCGCTTTTGGCATTGAAGTCACCGGTGACGATGACTCGCTTATTTATCCTTCAAATGGAACTCGTCAGCTCGTCAAGGAATTCCTCGAAGCGGTCAAGTGGCACATTAGGGGAAATGTAGCAGCTGTAAACAGCGACATCCTACGGCGCTACAAATGCATATCCCCTACCACTACCTGTGCTAATAATCGGAAGCCGGGAAACTCTGCCTACAACTCAGTCGACTCAGCCGACAAGGTCTGAGAGCCAGTCCTACTAATTTTCCGGACATTGGGTTCGCTAATCAGCACCACATCAAGCTCAATGTACCTAGAGACTTTATGCATGATGTCGTGCGCCGGGACTCTCCTCTTGACAATGATCTGCAGGAAATTCATGGTTGAGCAGAACACGCCTTGACAGGTCCACCCTCTGACAGGTCCTGTTCCCTGTCCTGTGTCCCTCACTGCTACAGATATGGCACTTGCTTTCTATACAACGTTCCTTATACAATGTCCTATACAATGTTCTATACAATGTCCTCTTCCCACAATTGAAGCAGAGACTTCTTCGATTCGGCCCAGAACACTTCGCCGCCATATCACCGCTGCCCGAGCACTTAAAACACCTTACTTCCCCTCTCCAGTCATCCACTCTGCAGTGGACCCAGCCGATTTTAATTCTCCTGTGTTAACACAGGGGCTGCCTCATCCAATTTGACGACCACATTCTAGGTCTCACCTTACGCGACTTTCTTCAAGATTATACTTGGCGAGCATTTCGGCTTCATACCCTTAAGGATATAACCGGTGCTGGATATCACTGGTGTCCACGGAATGTCCCTGATTCCGATCAGCGCTGTCTTCGTTGCCTTGGCTCTATACCTGATCACCACTTCATTGAACGTTCCCTGGATCTGTTTTCTGAGAGCCCCCTCTTTCTTCTCCTTAATTTTAGTTTCGAGCTCGGACTAGATTTCGCTTGATTAACCTAAAATTTCCATTTAGATAGCCATCCATTGATTTGGCTCAATTCAGGTTGTAGTTTACTTGAAGCGAAAGCTGGGTCAACATCGACTACCAGGATCAATTGTTATCGGCATATGAAATGTGACAAGGATGAGAAACGAATTTTGAAACGCTTTGAAAAGCACCAAGTCTGGTCGAGATTCGAATCCAGAATCTTCCATATGAAAATCGAACACACAAAAATTTTACTTTGGAGGTTTGGCGATAATACAATGGGGAATGTAAGTCGTATCTCCATAAACATATCAATAATTTTTAGTTTAACAAGTACAATATAATTAAAAAGAGAACAAAATATGTTTAACTTTCATCTGAACAGCTTCTTTAATTAATGTATATCTTATTGGTGGAAAATGAAATAACGACAATAATATGTTCATATTATTAAACTTAATATTTAAATTTAATAAAATTTAGCTTTCTTCTCCTTTCACTTCCATTGATTTTAATGTTAATTTCTTTCACTAATAAAATATTTTATTCAAATATATAAATATATGATCGCACCTTAATATTATTATTGTTTGTTTAGTTAATCAAAATAATTTTCTGTTACAAGTTAATTTAGAACTACAACATTTTTTTTCATGAGGCCTCTAACATTAAATTTTATATACAGTTTGGTTACCGTATAGAAAAGGCTGGTTGGTCTACGAGGCAGACTAAACAGATAGTCTTGTTTTCAACTTTACGAAGTACCAGTTATAAATGGAGCCTAAATCATTTTTTGGATGTTTTCAAACCTATTATATTGATATAGGTTTTTATTTTGACAACAGAACGAATGTTAGCATATTCAGTGTCTATTGTTATAAAATTGCACTGACTTAAAAAGTGAATTATTTATACGTTTTAGAACTACGTTATTTCAAATATATATATATAATGTGTGAGTAACATATTTATCATTATGTGATATGAAAACATTAAACTGTTGTATATATATTTCAATAGTTTTATCAATCGCTGAACAATTTATGTTTTGGAATTCATTTAAATGTATGACAGTATCATTCTATAATTCTTACATAAAAATAAAATATATATAAAATCTAAATTATCACAGTAAACATTTTTATGTAGAATTGTATTACCTTATACTTTTATGACCTACATTTTACGTAGAATCGTATTACCTTATACTTTTATGACCTACATTTAATGTTACATGGAATCTTCTGAAGATTGTGGGTCCAAAGGGACATGTGAGCGTTTATTAATAAGAGTTCACAGACCAGCACGTTTCGTAATTCGAAAAACTGTAGGTCTTCGGTTACTTTATTTGTACTTGTAAAATCTTCATGGTTTCGTGCAAAAAGCATTAATATTTCACTTAACTCATTAATTACCCGACTATTTGTATAATAAAATGTATGTTAAAATCCCAGTCAGGCATAGCCCTGACCGGGGTGAACCGGATCCTCGGTAGAAAAGCTACCACACCACCGCTATGATTGAAATTTTGTTCTTATAAATTTAATTTATAACATAATCAAAATTTACTACCTATTTATTTTCAATCTTAATTTTACTCGTTTGTAGTAGACTCTTACTTGTTCTCTAGTAATGAAAATTTTTTAAACTCTTATTTTAAAGAGATCTTTTCAGTTACTTCTCGTACTAGCTTCATGTAACTTTTAATGACCTCATCAATACTCTTTAATTTTTAGTTCAAATTTTTTCAGTTCAAATAAGTGGTATAAGTGAACAGATAAGTGGACAGGGCTGTATGATGGATAAGATAGAACATCCCATACGTATTTAAAACAGCAGTATTAACAGTACGTTGTCTAGACGTAACGAAGTGAATCTTTATTACTTTTTAACTGAAGCGGATCGCTGGCTTTACTTTACCTATTAAAAGGATTGAAAAATACTCCAATTATGTATTTTTCGAATGGTACGGAATTCTAGGTAAATAAAACCGTTCAAATTCCAAATCATGGTAGAGAGATTCAGCTTGGCGAAGAAATGTTTTTAATTTTCTAAAAGGAGAAACTTAGCGTAAAATTCAAATTTTGTTCCTTCGTATCAAGAGCAAATCAGTGGAACCAAAATCTTATCATACGTCATGATAGTGCAAAAAAATTGAGTTCCTTTTTTTTTATCAACTTTGAGAAAATTGATAGATTTACGGCCGCTAAATATTTTTCCTTGTGCTCCGATGTAAAAAAAACTATATATGTTTTTGTACAGTAATTTTATTTTATTATTTTTTTCCAGTATTTTCATGAAGTTACCAAAACTGATTCCTAAGTTTGATAGCTGTAAATTATTTATCCACCGATCGACCCGAACAATTTTTAATATATTGTCAATAAATGTTCTTGAAAATGAATGTTCTCTAACAAAAAATGAAATTTATGTCTCACTTACTGTCTTCCTTTACGATGCAATTTTACTTCTTCATTTTTTAAGATTAACATTTATTCCCAAAGTTTACAAGAAATTTACGAGAGATTTAAAGAAAGCTTGACTCCTTCATGGGAGAGAAATTCTAAAATGATTCCTTATGAAAATTATTTTAGTATTTCTTGATCCGATAACGCAACAGAAAATTGATTGCTATCTAGAAAATGGATTTGGATCACTTTAAAAAACTTCTACTTTAAAAATAGGTTTAAAGATGCGAAGGCACGACGGCTCAACCAGCACAGCTACTGCCACTGTTACTGTATATGCCACACGACTGACTGCGCCATCCTACTGATATTTGACTAAATGATATAAAATAAAAAATAAATAGAAAAATGAGAAATGAAATACGGTCACCTCCTCGTGGTGTGTGTCGGGTAAGGCTAAGAACCGTGAAAAATACTTCTTTATGCGTAGGAAGGATGGGTAACCAGCTATAAAAACTATTTTTAAAATGGAGGACGACTGCTCTGAAATCTGCATACTTTAAAAGTTAAATTTTTTAGTCCTGTGCTGACCAACTGTTATTCTTTGGAAATTACAGTACACTGATAGTTTTTGTAGATTGATCAGACTTTAATTGTTATTTATCGATATTACTCTCACAAGCAATAGGATAATGAACATAGAAGGAATCCAGGGGACGTAATTCCCTGATCGGCTAGTTTTCTATTAAACCTTTTTCAAATAGGTTTTATATTTTATATAGTGTTATTTTTAGTAAATTATATCACAGATAAGTGAAAAATTTAAAACAATTTTTCTTCAATTGATAAAGTTTTCTCTAAATCTTTTATAATGAAGAATATTTCAGTGAAAGGTTAATATATAAATAAAACCCTAAAAAGATTATTTGAATCGGTTCAACGGTTCTTGTATGTTATTCCTGGACAAATAATTAGACAAATCAAGATAATGCTAATTTATTTCATTTTTTTTAAAGATGGAAAATATATTGTTAATTAGATAACTTTTTCTGAGATATGTATAAACAAAAATTAACTTTTATTTGCTCATATACAGATGTATATGATGTATGTTGATAGAACCATTTGTAATTTTCTTTACTAAAATATTTATACAACTGTTATATGATAATAAAAATCTAGGACAAATCTAATAACAATAGGTAAAAATAAACAAGATAAAAAAATATAAAAGAAATGATGCTTCCGTAGTTTGTGTTCATCGATTATAAAAAAATAAAAATGAATTAGTAAACTGATTTTATATTCAGTTATATTGTATTATTGAGGGAATAATATTATTTACTATATTTTTAACAAAATTTGAATATCATTGTAATTCTGTAACCAAAATTGCAAACTGAAAGTCATGTAAATTCATAACTATTCCATCTTAACAATCCTTTCAAGATCCTTATATATATATATATATATATTTTTTTTTTTTTTTTTTCTTTTGAAAAGTTGTGGCCTTTTATTATATAAATTTATATGCATATTTTATCTATTCTACAAAAAAAAAAAGAAAGTATATTATTTATTTTGATACAGTTTCGTTGAATTAATATAATTATTCATGTAATATAAAAACTCAAACGTTGGTTTTGTTGTCAGTAATTTTTAATGATGGTATTCGTCTAGTGATTGTGGGTTATGACAAATATTGAGGTAATATCTCTTCTACTAAGCTATATCGCATTTCTTTACTTTGAAAACTTAAACGACATGAAGTTAATTGTGTATTTGAGAAAAAGCAGCAAAATATAAAAGGATTACTTTTTAATTTTGATAATAAAACCTTAATGGATTGGGGCCAGGGGCGCACTGGTAGGTTTTGCAGTACTGGAACGTTTGATTTTGTATTATTGCAGACCATAAGACTATGATCCTCAGGTACAGGCGGCTAGCTATATGACAGTGTTATGAAAAATGCACATCATTTCGATATTTATAGTGATAAGAAGCAAAAAAAACTTTCTTTTTTTTTGTCAAATGTTCAACTTTTTTTCGTGAATTAGATTTTTAGCGATTTATTTTGTCAACGGTTGCCTACTGATGTCCAAAAGTAAGAACCATTTTCGTGCGGTCTGATTTTTATAATTTAGGTTATGTATTTTATCGGCTCATAGTTTGTTATTATCAATAAAATGAAAGTGAAGTGAGGGTTAGGAATCAAATTGAACGATTTTAACGTTCATAAAAACAAAAAATACATGAACGTTCGTTACATGAATTTGTCACACACCATATAAGGAAGTGATAATGTTTTTCATTAAGAAATGTGGTAACAATGAATATTTTCTTTTAAAATAAAATGTAGGCCAGACTTTAAATTAAAACAACTTTTATTTAGAAAGGATACCTTTTTCACTTCTTTTTAAAAGCAGTACCGGAACGGAGTGCTGACATCAATGCACCCCTAACTGGAGATCCCAGAAAAAAATTCGCGCTGTTTTGTAAGTAATTCTCCAATTCGATACGTTTAAACGAAATCAGGATAAAAACTTTTTGTAAAATAAGTTATTTATTTATCAGAGCTGCAGTATGAAAAGAAATCAAAATTTCCATTAATTTTATTTTTTTAATTCTTAAAATAGTCTCCTACAAGCTCTAAACATGATCACCGTTACCTCCACGCCAGGTAAGTATCAGGTAAGTGGTCGACCTGAGATTGTACAAGACTACACTTCATTCACATTCATACATATCATCCTCATTCATCCTCTGAAGTAATACCTTATGGTAGTTCCGGAGGCTAAACAGGTAAAGAGAAAGAAACCCTAAACATACTTACGATTTATTTCAGCCAGCACATGCGACTCTCTCCGGAAAGGGGAGAAGAATTGCTTCCGCCAAATACCAGGGCCCCAAATTGAATTATTCCTTCCAGCCCGATAGGTGCTAGCTCCGAAAGGACTTCAGTAGACGAACTGAAGGGGAACCACGCTGGAAGCACCGGGCTATTGCACGCCCAGGCTCCCGAATTCATCCCTATTGTTTCTACAAACACGCAAAGAAACGAAATGCAAATACCAAATTCGTCCATAAACTAAAACTATAATCTAAAACCGTAATACTGATAAGCTGTTGTCTAAAACTTGTTGGTCTGGTTGTTTTTATATACTAAAGAAATAATATTATTTTGCTAAAAATAATGGTAATTTATTCTAAAAAAAAATGGTAGTATTTACCTTTCCAAACCAGACTACGGAACAGATTTCCGTGGTCTGGTTCATTGAGTATTACAACTCAATGTAATATTTCGGATTACAAGAAAGAGGCTTATTATGCCTCCGTTACCATTTTTAATAAACTGCCGAACCATTGGAAAATCCTTCTTACCAATTTATTTAAAATACAATTAAAAATTGTCATTTACAGAAAGTGTTATTGTTGTTAACAAAAACAGTTTACTGTTAAACTGGTTGTTAACTATTGTATAAAAGCAATGACTCGCCCGATACAAGAAAGTCACAGCACTAAGGGACATTAGTCCAGGCTCTGAGAATTGTAGGGAGGAAATGGAACTCCCTCCACCCATGCGTTCCGTTATGTACGAACCCTACTCTCTTCTAAAGATTTTCTGCAGTTGCAAATAAAACTACTTCTGCTTATTAAAATACGTATTCAAATACAGCGGCATATTTTTTTTTTTTTACAAATGACCAGTAAATTAAATTAATAAATAAATTTTTATTCTCATCGGAATATAAAATATATCATTCAGTTTACGTTAATATAACATAAATTGTAAATACAAATATAAATTATAAGATTAAAAATTAGATGTGGCATAGATGAATACACTAAATATAAAAAATCTACAAAATAATTCACAGTTTCAATGGCGTTAATGAAAATTATTTGAGCAAATATTTAAGTACACGTTGAACGAAATGCAGAAAAAAATCAATTTTTTTCTTTTAATTAATTATTATAACTTAAAAATTTATTGACATAATAATACTATCTATAAATGAAAATTTTTAATTGTATTTTAAATAAATTAGTAAGAAGGTTTTTTCAATGGTTCGGCAATTTATTAAAAATGGTAATGGAAGCATAATAAGCCTCTTTCTTGTAATCCGAAGTATTACATTGAGTTGTAAGAAATCTGTTCCGTGGTCTGATTTGGAAAGGTAAATATTGTCATTTTTTTTAGAATAAATTACCATTATTTTTAGCAAAATAATATTATTTCTTTAGTATATAAAAAACAACCAAACCAACATCGTATATCAAATTCCATCAGACTATGCAAATGTTATTTGTTTTGATATTTTAACGCCCTACAAGTAATCAAAAAATATTTGTAAAAATAAAACTTACTATTCTTTTTTTTTTTCATTACTAATCAAAAATACAAATTATATAGCAAAATCATTGAAAAGAATTCGTGTAAAAAATATTGAGTTAATTCATATTAAGTTTTGAGCCTCAAGATGAAGATGTCAGCACTCGTCAACAAAAGTTAGCGAATGTATTCGCGCATACTTTGAAAGGTATTCACTAAAATTTCAGCCATTTTGGACACAAACTTCTTGTTTGATAATCGTTTGAATAATTCGTTGTGAGTGTTTTTGTGAAAATGGAAAAAATCGAACATTATGCCGTGACTATTGACTTTATCATGAAAGTCAATACGCCTACGCAAATTAAAACCGAGTTGGACGCTGTTTACGGGGACTTTCATCATTTGCCAAAAAGAATAGTTGGGCAGCTGAATTTAAACATGGTCGTACTAGCTCGGTTGATGATAAGCGTTCTGGACAAAAACTGTAACCATCATCGAAAAAGTCACCAAATGGTACTGGACAACCGACGAATTAAGGTTAGAAAGAGCAGAGGCTATGGGCATATCGAAAGAACGTGTGTGCCATATATTAACTGAAAAATTGGGTATGCGTAAGCTATCCGCACGTTGAGTGCCGCGTTTGCTCACTTTAGGCCAAAAACGCATTCGAATGAACATTTCCAACGCTCTACTGTAACAGTTTAAGCAAAACGATTCAGATTTTTTGCGTCGATTCATAACTGTAGATGAAATGTAGACCCACCGCTACACTCCTGAGACGAAACAACATTCAATCAAAAGAGTGGACTGCAAAGGGTGAACCTGCTCCGATAAAGGCGAAAAGGGTTCCATCGGCCGAGAAAGTGGATGGCGACTGTTTTATTGGGATAATAACGGAAATTTGTTTATCGTTTATCTTAAAAAGTAAAACAATAACGGGAAAGTATTACGCATCATTACTTGATAAGCTGAAGGCAGATATTACAACAAAAAAAATGACCACATTCGAAGAAGAAGAAAGTGCTTTTCCAACAGGACAATGCGCCTGATCACATTTCGATGGTTGCCGTGGCTAAAATTCACTAATATTTATCACTCACCGTATTCATCAGATCTGACCCCCAAGCGATTTTTTCTTGTTTTGCCTGGAGGAAAGAGATTTTCATCGGACGAGGAGATTATTGCATACGTAAACGCCTATTTTGCAGAGAAAGATGCCAGCTGCTATTTGGAAGTGTTAAAGAGGTTAGAAAAATGTTTGGAAAAAGTGTATCTTCTTGAAAGGAGACTTTGTTGAAAAATAAAACTATATTTGATAGAAAAATTAGGTCTTACTTTTTAGGCTCAAAACTTTTCAGATAACCTAGGTATGAGTGAAAAAATTTCCTTCTTGAAGGCACCCACAGATTTAACAAAACTAAATCTATTGACATACTGTTCTACACCGTAAGAGTACAGGTTTTTATAGTGAATGAAATAGTATATTTATTAATTAATACAGTTCGGCAATTCACCGGAAATTGGCTTATTTTCAACAGTCGATGTGACACAGTAGATTCATTTTCTTTATTATTCTGAAATGAAAACTCTTATTTTTAACAGGATTTGTTTTATGAAATTTGTTGTCTTAAGGATGAACAATTTTTGTTCTAGTTGATCAATAAAGTAATATGTGTGGGAAAAATTTTTTGAACTTCCAAGAAAGTGTTGGCAGAATGAGTACCTGTTGCGTAAAGAGGGTTTGAAGTTTTCTCTGGACATAATTTAGATCCAAGGAAGAGACTGTCCTGTTTTATCAATTATCATTTTTCCTCATCCTTAATACTTTCTTCCCCCTTTTCGATCCTATAAGAATCTCTTGATCCTGCTACTTCCTCTACAATAAGGATACCGGGATCTAATAAGAACTTCGTATTACCTGAATATTTGTGAACTGATTCGGAAATTTTTATTCCCTTTTCAGTATTTACATAATAAACCTGAAACTCTACACTCAACACTTATCAAACAGATTCTGATTTCTGAAAATACAGATACTACTAGCAAAATGAATTTAAAAAACTAAGGATACTTTTTTCATTCTTTTTGGATATTGGTAATAAAATGTGTAACTTACTGTACCATTTTTTTAATTTTAACAGTTGCAAACGTCGCAATTAGGACTGATATAAATGTGATCAGAATGGTAATGTCACATTTGCTCACAATGGTTACAAAGCGTAATTAAATTACTTTTTTTTGCTCTTAATAGTGTAGTCAAATTGTGTTAACAAAGTTAAACAATAAAAAATGAGCTAACAAAATTCAATATAGGAGCTTAAAATGCTAACTATACGTTGAAAAATGAAAAAAATCCTTTAATTAAAATTTAAAACTTTTTAAAATGTGGTGGGTGTTAGAAAGATTCTGAGTTCATATTCGTTTTCAGTATAAAAAAACATATTAAAATCAAATATCGCATGTTAGGGACCAAAAATTATGCTTATCAGATAACTGAACAATGTAACATCTTTAATAAGTAGTTTTCTCGATGTAATTTCCTTATTGTTCAGTATTGACTCAGAGTTCATTGAGTCAACATGACATTTCATTAAATTAAATATTTCAGTAACAAAGTATTAAAATTACGGAATCATTAAAGATTATATATACATTGATAAGTATTTCAATTATTATTTGAACCAGCGAATTAACAACGGAATAATGTAACCAGGACGGTTACTTATTCGATATACACCCGCTGGGTTAATCGTTAAGCTCGTCATCGCAAAATCAACTGATTTTCGAAGTCAAGAATTCTATGGTTTGAGTCCTTGTAAAGGCAGTTGCTTTTATATTGAATTTTAATGCTAGACTGTGAACTACGTTCTTTGGTGGTTGGGTTTCAACTAACCACACGTCACAGGAGTGGTCGACCTGAGAATGTTCTAGACTGGAACGGAACGCAAGAATATCGGAGGGTGCAATACCCTCCTACTTTTCTACTTTTCGCAGTATACGGGCTTGTGCCCTTTGCTGCTGTGTGACTCTACTGAACTGACGGGTATACATAAATAACATGTATACCCGTCAGTTTAACTTTGCTTGGCTTTAATTCGTTTTGGAAGTGTGGATTGCGTTCCGATCCTGGGAGGGTTTTGTTCGGTTGGGACCCATCAGTTCGATATGCTAGTTAGCTTATCATCCGCGACGCCTCCCTTTCCGTCCAGAGTGGGCAGAAATCCCTTTGTTTTCTTACTAGGGGATGCGCTTCCTCTTAGGAAAGCGTCGGAGGCGATTTCGGGACCTACCCTTGAAGCATATGGCTTTCCGAAGCCAAGTGATCGTTTGGGCCTTTTTAGAGAGTTCAGCCTCGAGTCTAGCCCGGTCAGGATTAAGAACGCTTCTAGACTACATGTTTACCGGTGCATTTATACTTACATTGCTTTATATCTGCGGCTACGTCAGGCCTGGCAACCCAGTAACGGTAATTGCATTTGGCTGTACACACGCGCGCGCGCACACACACACACACACATATATCCAGACCCGGCAAGAATTGGAAACTGGTTGGAGAAAACAACATTCAGACTTTATTTTTGTCTGTTTCAAATGTAGTTTTGTTTATTAGGATAATATGATTTAACATATATTAAAGGTCTTCTATCATAATAATGGTATTCTATTTATTTCAATAAAAAGGAATAATCTTTATATAATAATGAAATCAAAGTTAATGACATATCATTTTACTTTGTTGACGAATATGGCTAGATTAGCTACTGTTTTTCAAAAATGAGGTGTTGGGGATTTTTTCTAATCTTGACGTTTTAGAATCCAACTAGTTCAGCTAGACAAAAAAAAAAATGTATGTCGCATTGCTTGTGGCTTTATACTTCAGAATTGCCCAAACCGATTTTCTTCAAATTTGGTTAAATATTTCTATATATAAAGGATTAATCGTATTAATTTTATTTCAAATTATTTAAGGGGATGGAGGGTTATCGCATAAAAACCAATTTTTAAGTTTTTCTTCATAGGCATTTTAGAGAAAAATTTATATTAAAGGAAATTTGTTACCTGCAATGAGTATGCAAATAACCCAAAAAAGAAATTTATTCAACAAGTCAATCCCCTCCATTTAAATTTGAAATATATTTTTTTTGTTCTTTTTCTTTATCTCCCATCGGTTTAAATATCTTCAAAACTTTTTTTTGAAAGTTTATTCTTCATATATATCGCTATCAAGAAATGACTACAGTTTTTTTTTTTTTTAATTAAACACCTCGGACCTAAAATACAGAAAAGTTTTTTTTGAAAATTGTATTTTTCTTATTTTAGCCTTTTTTGAAAGGGGCTGTTAGATTTATTGAACCTGTAAGTTTAACTATATATAAATATTTTTAGAAAATTTTTCTTAAAATTTATTCCCCACCTCTAAAAAAATAAATCCTGTTTTTATTTATTATTAGTTTTTTTGTTTTTTTTTTTTTAGAAAATTTTTCTTAAAATTTATTCCCCACCTCTAAAAAAATAAATCCTGTTTTTATTTATTATTAGTTTTTTTGTTTTTTTTTTTTCTTTTTTTTTTGTTTTTTGGCTCTAACTTTTTTTAATTTTTGTTATCAGCTGGGACAGTATTACCAACGTTTTTTAATTAGATATAAACCCCCAATGAGTTGTGGTTTTGTTTTCTAAAAATATTAAGAAAAACTACTGAATTTTCTTCTCTTTTTTCAATTAACAAGTGTTATTTTTAAATCTAATATAGTCAACATTAAAAACTTATTTTTAATTTAATTTACTCAATAAAAAAATTGAACTTTTTGTAATCGTTTTTGTTTTTGTCAAAAAAATCATTTTTGCGTCATCCTAAAAATGCACTTTTTAATTGTAAATTTTATACGAGTAATTGCTACTTACAGGGTTACCTCAAAATTTATTATTAATTCAAATTTAAAAATCTTTCTATATGCGAAGTAAATTATAGATTTTATCCTTATTAAAAGTTTATAATTACCTTACAATTTTTTGATTTTGCAGAATTGTAAAGGAAGAAAAATTTTTCAATTTATTTTTAAATGAAGTTGGTTATTAGTCAAATAACCTATTTAATTCCTTTAAAATTTTTCATTTTTTGGTTTATTTTTTAGAAAGCATTAAACTATTTTCTAAATTTATTAATTTTACTTACAGGAAAGAAGATAGCTAGTTTTCTTTCTTCTATAACTTTAAACAATTAGTAAGTGTGTTCATTTTTTGTAAAATAAGAGGTACTGTTCTCAGATTAATAGATTTTATCCTTTAATCATTGCGTAAATAAGGTTTATTATTCAGTATCGATCAAGTTGACCTCTTCTAAAATAATTATAAACTGCATTTAAAAAGGTGCAATTAAAATATACATATAACATAGAATAATAGAAATTAGTAATCTAAAAGGAAAAATTTAGAAGTAACAATTAATTGTAAATTGTAAACTGAAATAATAGTGGTATAAAACTTAAATAATTAATACACGCAAGATATATTAATTTATTATTGTATAATTTTTATCAAAAATATTGGTTTCTTTTTAAATTTCATGTTAGATTTAAATGTGATTACCTTCATTTATTTTAATATATTATTGTTAATTAATTTCAGTTGGAAGGATTTTATCCTTCTGGTTTATTCATTAATTTAATTTAAAAGCTTAATTCATTTTTCACAGTCTAATGAAGTTTCTAGTTAGATATGTAATTAGAGTGCAGGTTTTTTTTGCAATTATCATAGTACGGGTAGGTAGAAATAATGTTGCTATGTTGCCGTATTGTGCCAATTAGAAACTGTATAGTATTATCATATATTATGGAGGTGAATGGATTTATATAAAATAATACTAATAACAGTAAAAAAAGAGCTGTATTGTACTGTACTCTTATTAACTTAAGGTATTTGTTTTATAAAAAGCATGTGATTTTTTTTTTATATTTTATTGTTTTTGCAAGTCGGCAAGTTGAACGTAGATAAGATAAAAATATGTCAATTTTGTTGTTCCCTTAATAATTATTCATTTTTTATAGAATAAATATAGCTACGTTATCTATGTTTCTTTTTATAAATATGTTTTATAATGAAATAAAATTTATGGTTTAGTAGGATTATCACTTTTTTACTGCTTTGTACAAAGTAAAGGAAGTATTGCAATCGTGAAAAGTATCGGTTTTCAGATTTCAACGGAAATATCTATTTTGAATAGTTTCGGCGTGACACCTGTACGTACGTATGTAATACCTCGCATAGATAAAAAACGATTAGTTGTAGAATGTTGAAATTTTTGATTTGGGACTTCTGTAGGATCTAGTTGGTCACCTCCCCTTTTGACTGCAATCGAATAAACCAAAGTGTCCAAAAAGCCCAAAATCAACAAAAAATTAAACTTTGGACTTTTTCTTAATTGCAGTAATAAGACCTCATTGAGAGCTTTTTAACGGTACATCATAGGTGGTACTTATTTTCGAAGAATTCAGAGTTATAGCGTAATAAATGTTTATTTAATGAATTATTTGGATCTTAAGAGGTTAAGGGACATCGGTTCGAATCAGACTTCATCTCCTTCTTTTTTTTTCCTTTTAACTGTTTTTTTTTTTATGTTCAATATATTGATTTATTAATAATTATTAATCTCTGATTGAAAAAAAAATGTTATTATAAATAATAATTCAATAATAATATATATATA
>JAAAKQ030475902.1:0-22969 GCA_010016005.3 Zanna intricata | reverse complement strand
AAATTATTGTTTTATATGAACTTGTCTTTTATTTATAGCCTATCGGAGGTCGAAAAAAAAACGGCCCTCGTATATATTTACACAATAAAATTAATAAAATTTTAACAATAAAGACGTATACTGTTTTAAATAGGTTATTTTACCGAAACATGTAACCATTTATGATTCCACAGCGATTAGATAAACATTTAATATGTTATTGGATACATATGACTTTAGTATGTTAACTTTCCAGTCGAAATAAAAGTTATTTAAATTTGAAATCGCCAACAATACTTCTATAAATATATATACGCTGACAGTTGATGATGATGAAGAAGATGTTAGATCTTTAAAAGATTACCAGATTGAAAAACCAAACCATTTTGATTTATTTAATTTAAAGAATAATGGTACTTTACACTACTGCTATATAAAAAATCCCTTTCGGCACGCCGGAAGGCGGAGGTAGATTTCACCAGTGCTAAGTAGGGGTTAAAAAAGATTTGCACTTTAAAGTTAAAAAATACTTCAAATTTACTCAATACGACAACTGTTCATGTGAAAAAAAATTTTACTTGTTTAGCTTACGACAAGCCCCGTTTCACAATTTCAGCAAAATTTTGATCATCCCTTGCCGTAAGGATTGGTTATATCAAAAATTGTTACAGACAAAAGTTTTAGGTAATGTTTAGAGGACTAACAACCACTTAAACCGATTCGGTACAGTGCCTATTAAATGAGGCATTTTTTTGTCTTCGAAACCTCATTTTTTCCACCCCCTGGGCTGATGACTGGTAAAATCAAAAAATTTAAGTTAGATAGATACGTTTTAGGTCCTTATCCAAAGAATAGTAGGAACTTGAAACGAATTCAATATTTTACTTAATAAGAAAGTTATAGCCATACATTATTGCAAAAAGTATCGCTAAATGGCCCCTCATTTCCACCACGATGGTACGATTTTTCCCATTAACAAATTGGACCGAGATTTTGGGTAGTTAAATTTTATGTATCAATTTGAAAGTGAATGGGACAAAATCGCGGCAGTTATCATGTTCACAAGAAGTGAAATATATATAAATGTATATATAAACTTTTGAATGACAGTGGTTTTGGAGTCCGGAGGACGTGAAACGCGAAGATATGCCGAAATATTCCGGAAGTCGAATCAAGGTACTCGTTACAATAGCTAGCTTTCTTATTACTACCTAAAATTTTTTTACGATTAGTTAGGTTTCATTTGACGAAAGACAGATCCAAAATAGATGTCTGCAAACATTGTTTTTCATTCTATTACAAAAATAAAATCGGAGAAGATAGATTAAAATCCCATTTTAAAGTTGTATTTACAAATAACCGGCACATATAAAAATGCCAAAACCGAGTGAAAATATATTAAAACTTTAAAGTACCAAAATCAGTTTCCAATGCCTCTGGTTAAAAAAGTATATTGAATCCGACACCGTATTATGCAATATGTACAAAATGTAATAATTATATAACACACTTACACGAATCGATGAGTTATTGTCTATATTTTGTCTGTCACAAATTGTTTTTTGATAGAATAAAACAGGTTTTGGCACAATACAAGTGATGCACATTACACACTACACTTTATACAGGTGAAAAAGCCGCTGAACATTCTATAGAAACTCTATCCCATTTCACAAATCAAGTTGCAGAAACAATGATACATATCTACATGATAACTCTTACAACTGATGAATAAAAAAACATTCGACAACACTAAGCGATGCGAAATGTACGCCGTTCGGTAAAGAATGTAAAAAATGTTAGCGATCATTGCCATTTTACTGATCGTTATTGAGCCGCATTATGTGTTAGATGCAATTTATGTAGACAAGTACAAAATACCATATCAACATTTATTCGTAATTTGACCGCTTACGATTGACATCTCATATTAAGACAATTGGATTATGAAGGGGAAAATATGAACATTATTACTAAAACTACCGAAAACTGTACAATGTTTTCGAAACTGATATCGGAAAATTTGTTGACATTTCACTTTATGGCTTCCAGTGTAGAAAAATTAGCCCCCAATTTACCAAAGGAATCATTCACTCACGTCAAACAGCATTTTAAAATAGACGATTTACATCGGTCACAACAAAGGGTGTGTATCCTTACAAATATACTGATTCGTGGTCGGAATTGACGCAGTGTTAATCAGTGGCTAAATGGACTGGCGGCAGAACAATACGACGAGGGTACATTGAAGCTGGTATATCGCTACGATAAGTGTTTTAATTCGTAAGCTGATTATGTAGAGAAGTAATGTAAGATATGTAGGTTAAGGGAAATAAAAAATTTTTATAAAGTTTTCAGAATGAAGTTTTTTACAATGAAACGATCTACTTTAGAGATAATCTCTCGTAGATGACAAGCCTATGACGATGTAATTTGCGGTCGACTTTGTTTAGAGTTTATATGTAGACTCGCGTCCTAGGCCGGCCGGACGCTCGCGACGTCGGGTGAATATATCGGAGGCTTCTTTGTGTTTGGGTGAATAGATTGGGGATAAATGAAATTTCTTAACGTAAAGATAAGGGAAATGTAGATTTAGTTATTGGGGATTTTTTAAGTGTTGAGTATGAAAATCGTAAAGCGGAGAGGAGCGATTGTGGGCGATACTACGGCAAGCCGTTTATTTCCTGCTGATATATATATTCTATATTGACCTGACCAAAATTCGTTCTCCTCTTCCCATCGGACCTCACTAATTCCTATTACATGTACATTTAACCTATTGTGCCTCTGAGCTGATTGCCACCACACCGTGATGTTATGTTTCAATCTGATGTGCAATCACGATGACGTCACGGCCTTACGTGTTGAAACATATTGTGTCAAAAGCATGTTGAAACATGTTTTTAAAAAATATATAAATATCAAATTTCCCACATTATATAATAAAATTTAAAAAAAATTGTATAACAAAATAATTGCTCGGGGGGCCGGCTCTAAAAAATTTATTCGGCTCCATAACCTTCCGGTTAGTCGAAAGGCAGGAAAAAAAGGAATTTTTTCGTCGGGGATCAAAAGAAAACAAAAAGAATTCTAATCAAATTTGCGCTGTAGGGTCTCATTATACCTTATATTATGAGTAGGTCTTCAAAAAATAAAATATTTTCCAAAAAGCCCCCGTATCCTAAAAACTTTCCACATCATTTGATCGGTTTAATAGCCTAAAAGGGAAGACACCAATAAATAACATAGCTTCCAGTAAGTAATTTTAATTTTTGGGTTCTCCTCGACCCCCTAGATATTTTGACCATTTTTTATGGAGTTTTTTACACTCTTTCGGATCACACTTATAATGGAATATCGATTTCGACCTAGAGGGAGTTTTAGGGGAGCGGTAAGACAGCCGAAAATGATAAAAAAAAAGGTTTTGGAATTTTGGGCCCAATGGGGAGTGAGGGCCAAATTTTCTTTCTCGGATCTTAAGCGGTTCTACGAGATATACAAAAAGTTTACGGAGACGTTTAGCTCAGACGTCTCCTTGCAGTCGCGCTAAAATTTTAGAGGGCGTAACAACCCCCGAGGGAGGAAATTTCCAATTTCGAATTTTTCCGGTAGGTATTTTCAAGGATGCCCCGTATCTCAAAATTTTTCCCCAACACTTGATCGGTTTATAAACATATAATAAACTTTGGAGTTTTCTGAACGGAAGGCGCCAATAAAAAACAGGTCACAGATAAGTAATGGAAGTTGCTCACATGTCGTAAAGAAGCTTTCACGTTCTTGAAGACGAAATAATTTTAATTTTGGTGTTCTCCCTGACCCCTTAAATTTTCGAACGTTTTGTATGTAGTTTACCACACTCTTCCAGGTCAAATCTATAAAAGAATATCGATTTCAACCCCGGGAGAGTTTCAGCGGAGCAGAAAGACGGACGAAAAAGTTAAAAAACAGGTTTTTTGAAAATTTGGGCCCAATGGGGATTGAGGGCCGAAATCGTTCTCTTAAGTCATAAGCGGTTTCAAATGCTCTACAAAAGGTTTCCCCGCAACGTTTCGCTCAGATGCCTCCTTCTAGTCGGGCTAAAATTTTGGGGGGTGTAAATCCTCCCGGGGAAGAAATATAAAGGATTCGGATTTTTCTGATCAATTTCGGAGCACTACCTACAAATAAGCTTTCTTGACATTTTTCGCTCCAAGGGTTCCTTGTGCTCAGGGGGCATGCTTAATAGATATATTCCGTTCCCCCCTGTTAGGTAAGAAGGCCGAAAATGTAAAAAAAAAAAGAAAAGTTTTTTGGAATTTTGGGCACAATGGGGGTGTGGGCAATGTTTGTTTTCTTGAATCTTGTACAGTTTTATGGGCTCTACAAAAAGTTTCCCCGCATCTTTTCGCTCAGACGTCTCCTTATAGTCGCGCTAAAATTTTGATTTTGGGGGGCGTAAAACCCCCTCCGGGGGTAAATTTCAAGGTTTCAGATTTTTCTAGTCGGTTTCGGCACACTATCTACAAATAATCTCTCTTGACATTTTTCGCCTCGAGGATTCCTTGAGCTCGGGGGGCAAGCTTAATATATATATTCGGTTCAAGAGCCCCCCTCGTTAGTCGAAGGAGGGATTTGACCCCGGACCCCTTAGTATATTTTGATCCCCGACAGAAAAGGTCTCTTGTGTTTTTTCGCCCAGACGCTTATTTAAAAAGTTTACCCCCCCCCCTTGTAAAGGGAGGGCCGATATTAAATCTTTTAAACGTTTTCCGAGAGTTTCAAACAACACTTAAAAAAAAAATTTTGTAATCAATTTTGCGTTCTAGGGTCTCCTTATACCTTATATCATCAGTAGGCCAAAAAAAATAGAAAATTTTCCAAAAAAAACCCCCAATCTAAAAAATTTTCCCGAGCACTTGATCGGGTTAAAAGCATATAATAAACTTTGGAGTTTTCTAAAGGGGAAGCATCAATAAAAAACATAGGTCACAATATAGTAAAGAAAGTTTTTTATTTTTTTATTTTTTGACAGTTCTACAGGCTCTACAAAACGTTTTCCCGCGACGTTTCGCTCAGACGTCTCCTTCTAGTCGCGCTAAAATTTTGGGGGGGCGTAAAACCCCCCCTAGGGGGAAATTTCAAGATTTCGGATTTTTTTGGTCGGTTTCGGCGCACCAGCTATAAAAATGTCTCTTGACGTTTATCGCTCCGAGGCTTCCTTATGGGTTAGAATTAATGTCAATCAGTGAGTGAGTGAGTGACCCATGCAGCTTTATATATATAAGAAGAAGACTCGCGTCCTAGGCCGGCCTTTGGCCGGCCGGACGCTCGCGACGTCGGGTGAATAGATCGGAGTTTTCCTTGTGCTTTGGGGGAAAACTCAAAACAACTTATTCGGATCACGGCTCCGCGGTTAGTCGGAGGAAGGATCTGACTATGAGCTACTATGATTCCAAAAAAGAAAGGTCTCTTTATTTCTTCGCTGCGACGCTTATTAAAAAAGCGGAAGCCCTTCTGAGGGTGGCTCTTCACCTATTTTTATAACGTTCCGAAATTTCAAAGCGTACTGAAAAAAAGAATTGCAATCAACTTTGTACTCTATCGTCTCCTTATATTATGAGTAGGCTTCAAAAAAACAGAATTTTCTAAAAAAAAAAGCCCCGGCATCTCTAAAGTTTTACCTATCACTTGATCGGTTTAAAAGCGTATGATAAACTTCAGAATTTTCTGAAGTGGTGAAAGCTTGCACGCTTTCGAAGACGAAATTTCACTTCTAGGGTTCCACCCAGCCCCTTGAAATTATCACACGTTTTGTATGGAGTTTATCACACTCTTTGGAGTTAATCATAAAAGCTTGCGACTTCGGGCGAATAGATCAGGGATGCATGAAATTTCTTAACGTATAGATTTAGTGATGAGCGTTATTGGAGATTTTTCAAATGTTGAGGATGAAAATGGTATAGTAAACAGGAGCGGTTGTTTAACGTTCACTAGAATATCGTTGTCGTTACTTACTATATATTTTTATAAGGCCAGAAGTCATACCCACATCCCCTCACCTTTGCCATTCATGCGTGTGTAAAATATTTACAAAAATCTGCTTTTTCTAACTTAAAATTACACTAATGTTCGGTTTCGTATTTTCCCTTTAGTTTCTTTAAACGAGGAATACAAAGGCCATTTATGGTTTTTCGATCCGAGGTTTCCTTACGGGTAATCTGGCAACCAAATTATCGCTTTTTCGAAACTAAGGTCGCAGAAAAGTTTGCTTTCTTAAACGTTCGTTGATCAAAATATTCCTCGGGCCGCTTAGTTAACTTTTATCCACGCCAAACGATCTCATATGATTTTTCGTTTCGATGTTTATTTATTAAGTGAAAACCCTCCTACCCGAAAGTTCCATTCTCGAATTTTAATAACGTTTTCGAAGGTTTCAAAGGTTTCAAATAAAATATACCACGTGCCCCTTAGTTTACTTTGATACCCGACAGGAAATATTTTGTGTTTTTTCGCTCCGATGCTTATTAAGAAAGATAAATCTTCCTGCCCGGGAGGGGGGCCGTTCCTGAATTTGTATAACGTTTGCGAGGGGTTCAATGTACACTGAACAAAAAGAATTCTAATCAATTTTGCACAGTAGGGTCTCCTTATACCTTCTAATATGAATAGGGCTTCATAAAAGCCCCCGTATCTAATATTTTTTCCAATCATTTTTCAGTTTATAAACTTCTAATAAACTTTTGAGTTTTCTGAAGGGGAGGCATCAATAAAGAATATAGGTCACAGATAAGTGAAGGAAGTTGCTCACATTTCGTAAATAGGCTTGCACGCTCTTGCAGACGAAATAATTTTAATTTTTGGGTTCTCCCTGACCCCCTAGGATCAATCAATCAGCGAGTTGCAGGTAATTCAACCTACGTAAGAATAAAGTATTGCAATTGAATTTTTATTCATAGATAGATAGATAGATGGATACAGTATGCCTCTTATATTCGATAGTGATGACGGTGTTGGTTCTGTTAAAAAACATTACAAATTGAGTTAAAAAAGCATTAAAAAATTAAAATCTCTAGAACTTGAAATCGGTAGCGGAAAATTAAAATCTTAAGCAATACATTATTGAAATTGAAAATTAATTTTCTCTTTACAGATTTTATAATGAATTATTAAAGCACTGAAAAAATATAGGGTCTAAATGGTTTATTGACCATCATTGCTCACCATTAAGTATCTTTTAAATGGAAAATAAGTATCTGATATTAGAAATATGGGTGTAACACAATTATGAAAAATATGCTTTTGATGACTTGATCTTCCATTTCATTAGTTGAAGGTGCCGGTTGGTAAAAGATAATAATAACATTTATATAGATGATGATGGTAATTTCGTTCTGCGAATACTTTTATCGATGGTGAAGAGTTTTGCTGAAGGTTAGAAAAAAATCATTATAAACACTAGGCAAGAACTAGTATTGAAACGTAGCAGTAATGATGAAAATGCAATAGTCGCTACAATCCAGATCGTAAGTCTAAACTGAAAATAACTGAAATCAATGTGCCATATTTAGCACCTGAGCTTGGATTTCAGTTAGGATCAGCTAAATTTAGAGTAAAAATAAAAAAATGTTTATACCGTTTTGAAAATGGGAAATTCATCGATATCCAATTGTTCCTCAAACAAATTTAATAGAGTTGATCGTAAAAATATCGTCGCAATTACACAAACTGCGGTATGTTATACGTTTTCAAACCGGTAGGAGAAATAATGCTGTTAAAGATATGTCAAAATTTGATTCCTGTAAAGTGAAAAATATTAAAGTGTGGTAAAATTCAAAGCCATAGCCGTACAAAAAGTTAAACGGAAATTAGACGTGGATATATAAAAATGTTTACAGATTTTCAATGATCATATTATAAAGATGCCGAGTCGTCTTACACTTTTTCCGGTTACAAAAAAAATTATCCATTGTACGTGATCGATTGTTCGCGACAAGATGAATCTATAAAAATAGGCGTTGTTAATTTGAAAATTGCAGTTAAGACTGGAGAAGTTTTTAAACCCGACACAACAGTATATTGTTTATTAATATACGATATTATAATCAGTTGTTCACCGTTAGCTGGTGTTGCAAAAAAAAAAATCAGTAAATTAAAAAAAACCAAGAGAAAGGTCAAATGTGATAATATTATCTTAAATTTAATTCGTATCTTTTTATAAAAACAATTAATCTTTATTAATATGTATAAGTAAACCAATAAATATAAAAAACAACAAATTATTATTTAATTTAATGTTACATCAACCAGATACTGTTTATTCAGAATGAATGATCGACAGCTGCTGCTGCGGGGGATCCCCAACTAATGATTATGACGTCATCGACAGGCTATATAGTATATTATAAACACATTAAATAACAAACTTTACTTCCAAAAACTAGTAAAGATTAAGATCTTTACTTCCAAAAACTGATACATTAAAGAGTCATTAACAGCTTACGTCATCGATAACCGCACTGGATACCGAAGAGCATACCATAAAGAATCATTAAACTGAAAAAAATGTTCTCGAAAGAGTGCGGAGAAAAGGGAAAAAGGGAATTTTCCACAGGGGAAACTGAATTTCCCATAAGGAAATATATAAATTTTCAAGGGGGAAAAGGGAAATTCCCACGGAGTCAAAGTCCATGGTTGCGGGCGAAGGAACCAAATCCCACTACTGACAATATCTTTTTGATGTTTTTTGTGAAGCTACTAACAGTATAACATAGACTGGATAAAATGTATTACACTATGTAGTGATGTCGCAAAGGCGATAATAGGAAAGAACAGTTGATTTATTAAAAAATGAAAAGATCGTCTTATCCCAAGGGCGGAATGGATGCACCCCTTCCTTCACAGACATCCTCTTGCCACAAAAAATATGCCGGAAAATCTAAAAAAAAATCTTTTTAAAGTTTTAAAAATGATTAATTTTATTAAAAGTCGACCGTAACATAATAAGGCTATTTGCTAAGCTATGCGATGAATTGGGCGAAAAGAAAAACTGTCTTCTTTTCCATTCAGAAATCACATGGTTAGCGCGAGGAAGGTATTGTGCGAGATGAATAAATAATATTTTTCCAGGATAAACGAAGCCCATTCTCAATGTTTTTACAGAATAACGAGTATATGTTGCTGTAGGCTTACTTAGATTTCGTATTTAAACGATTTGAATGTAAATTTACCAGGATATGATAAACATTTTATTAAGGACAGACAAAGTTCACGCTATCATTAGGAAGCTTGATATCTGATTATTCGCCTACAAAGCAAAAACTTTGATGTTTTCACTCACTTCCGATTATATTGAGAAAAATTTAAATGAAGAAGATACTATTATTCAACAGAGTTTGAACAGCATGAAGATGTATTTGCGCGAGCTAAAAATTCATTCGAAAGAGTATTTCCTGGAAGATAAAAATGATTTCTCAAAGAGACGCGCACTGAATTCAATAAAGTGAAAATGTTGATGCAGCTGCCAAGTTACCGCTTGAGATTCACGACCGGCTCATAAAAATTTTTGTCCATAAAACGATAAAACACAATTCATATCTGAAGATTTAGATACGTTTTGGCTTGCTCATCGAAGTGGATATTGAAAATATTACTTTTTCCTACAAATAAAAATATATCAAAAAAACTTCTAAACCAAGCACATAAAAAGAAAATGTAAACAAATAAAAGTAGCAACCGGTAGATTTTACTTTTGTTTTAATTTTCACACTTTAGCGACATGAGATATATATTTTAGATATAATCTTACAAACAGAGGTTATTTTTATTATTAAAGATATACTAAAATTAGTATTCAAATCCGAGTCCCACCATTCACCACTAGACCGATCCGGTGGGTTTTCAGATAAATCTGAAAAATAACTCTTGTTCGAAGCTCTGAAAAATGATTACGTGCTAAATTCATAACTAAATTTTTCCAATTTCCGAAATACTATTAGCGTTTTAAACGGATCGATCTAATCTCCAACACTAATTTTTGTACGTACAATATTTGTGTGTTTTTTAAAGTCGCTCTGCAACTGCAGTTCATATATAAGTATTTTACAAATTGTATCGGTTTCTTCACCAATGTCTAGTGTTACAATTTGGCGTTGAAGTGAAATTATACGAGTGGATTTTTTACAACCGATCTTTTAAATTTATTATTATATACAAGTTATGGACCTGGACGGGACGGAAACGATTCTTTTGAGCGATTGATTATACGCCTGTGATGAATGAACACAGAATGAAATCAATTTGATTTTACGATACTTTGGAATCGATTATTAAAACGACAATACAAAGTGAACTGAGACAACCCTAAAGCAACGTAGACCATTGTTACTCATGTATAATTTTTTCGTTACTATTTCTATCATCTCGTTGTAGTAGACGCTTTAGTCGTACTATTTTATTTACAATTAGCTGTTCCACTGTACGTAACGTCTTCCTCTCCTAACCTTGTCTTCTTTTTATTCGTGTTCATTTCAACAGTATAACAGACAAATGCTATTTTTTTTTGGAATACAAATTGATGTAGTCAATATATGCATAAAATGGCTCTTCTTTGAAACGATATTTACACGTACAAATTCACGTGTTAACTTCATTAGTTAATAATCCTTTTGCGGAGAGAGAAAATAAAAATGGTAAATCAATTTTCTTATGTTAGACATTGTTACGGTCTTTTCTTTGTAAAACGTAATTACATAAGAAATTAATCGTATCATGTGTGACGTTATATCCGAAGAAAATAGAGGCTGATTATTTTTTTTTTTATTATTGGGTAACCCCCGCTAACGAAAGTTAGCGATCGTAAAATTAAACGTCAAATTAAAAAAACAGTGAGTTAAGGATATGTCATCTATCACTGTTGATTTTATATTTCAGAAATTTCAATGAACAGAAGGAATACAAAAACCGAATAAAAAATTTCAGACCGGAGTAAAAATCAGAGGAGAGATCATTCGGATTCATTAATCTCATTTATTTTGATGGAAAAAAAAAATAATTTCAAAATATTCTAAATGAAGCTTTTTATTTTTTAGAGAAAAATTAAATCGAAAAATATAAACGTAAAGAGCAACGGTAATAAAAGAACAGAATAAAATCAGATACTAAGGTAACAGAACATATTTATTTGCCACATTTTATAAAATTATTACGCGTACAAAAATTAACAATGTATTATAATAAGAAAGAAAATAATATTAAAAATAATTTCTTTTTTAATATGGTTGTTGCTAGCGAAGCAAAGTCTGAATACGAGAAACGAGTATAGTACAAGCGACAAAAAAGAAAAGCAAATAGTTTGGTTACACAAAAGAAAAAAACTATTGTTGATGCGGTTATCGTTTAGATCATTGATTGTAAAACTTTTTCGCCCACCGCCCGCATTAAGAATCGAATTATTTCTAGCGCTCCCCGAAATTTTTAAACTTACTATCTGTTAAAAATAATAATTGCAGTTGCTGTTTTTAAGATGTGCTCTTGAAATGAGCATTTAAAAACCTTTTAATTTCTATATTTATTTACATCAATACATTTCATAGATCAGGAGATGTGCAGCATTGAAGATAAAAGCGGCCTTTTCTCTTTTAAGTTGAATATTTTAGTTCAGAAAAATCGTACGAAGAAATACAAATAAAAAAATTAAAGCCGAGATCTTAAGCTCATAAACGATTTTAATGCACTTTACTAAAAAATTTCGTTTCTCTATGCGCTCGATCAAACGGGAAGAAACAATTTCAAATTTTTAAAACATTTCTTCTCACTGCTTTTTTTGCTTAATTTGATGATTTTTGAAATCTGAAGTACGAGTATGCGTCAAAAAGCAGAGTATTCAAGCTTTCATTTTTTTTGTTGTATATTTTTCTATCTTAGCTTCTCGGATGCAAAGTTAAAGTAGTTTGAGTACATAGGTGTCCCTTTAAGTTTTTGTACTAGTGTTGTAGATATTAATTTTTGTTTCAAATATCAGTAAAACATAACTTTTGCCTTTTTTTTTAATCAGCCATCGCCTTCCTAGACTGTCTGAACGCCCCAAATTTTTTAAGGGCCTTCTATAGCCCCCTTCCTGAAGGCCTCCAGGGTCACAAGGCGGCGTTATCATCCGCTTTAAGAACGAATGGTTTAGATGAAGTGAAATGAAAAGAAGTGGTGATTTATCCATTTTTATATAATAGGTTTTAAAAATAGGTTATATTATAAATATATTATCGTATCAAATATAATATTTATTATATTAGAAGTTCAGAATTTAGAGTAAATCACAAAAAATAGATCGAATAAGAAAGTCATCTAAAGAAAACTGGCGCAAACAGAGCTTTCAACCATAATGAGCAGTTAGTATCAAAATATATAAATATTAACAAATATTGATCAAGAAATTTAAGAAAAACATCTTAAAATAAATCTTTTGTTACTAGCTGACGCTGACAAAACAAATGCTATAATAAAACCCAGATATCGACAAAATTGAGGGTTTTAAACGCGATGTTACAGGAAAATATTGGAATAAGATTGTCAACAAAGTTCAAAATGAAGAAGTCTAAGAAAACAAGAAAATAACATTTTTCGGTGGAATGTTTTAAAGAGACGAAGTCGGTTTACGGTTTTGCGGTCGGACGGACCACATTAAGACATCTAAGTTTAGTTGCCGATTCGATGATAGAGGACGTGTAGAAGGTAAAAACCGTAGACGAAAACGAAGATTAGAATATATAAAACAGATAATTGCGGATGTAACGTAAATAAATATGTTTAGATTAATGATAAAGGTAGAACAGATATCGATGGAAAATATCAAATCGGTCAAACGACTGATAATGCATTAAATATAGTTTTAATTAAGGTATCGGTAAACCTGATCGCTACAATATTTATTCCATAGTTTGTATTTCTATTTTATCTGTGAACTGTATTACAATTTAAAATGTATCAGAAATTGTAATTTTCTTTTTAATTTGTATGATTTTTCAGTGGAATAAGATGAATATATAAAAATGAAATTGCAGCCTGTATGAGTAAATGTAGTATTATATAATTTTATACGATATTAAATAACGTAGACTAATTTTAATTTATTATTCATTTGGTTTTGGTTTTTCAATTTGTTAAATCCATTCCGGTAATAAAAAAATGTATTTTTAGTACTTTTATTACTGTGAATTATTTTATCTTTGTTTAAAACTTGCGTTTTTGAGATCATAATTTCATTAAGACGGAGTTATAATGAAAAAAAAGAAAAAAATTTTAAAGTTAATAAACAAGAAATTTTGTGCAAATATATAAACTTTATATTTCGTTACATCTACAAGATTTACACTACAAGAAATATTTTCAATATTCAGCCGTAACTCTTTTAGTCTCTTCTGACTTTGATACTGAATTGGGATTACAGTCGAACTTTTTATTTATAGCGAACTCTCTCTTTTTCCTTATTACTTCAGAGGATAATATGTATGAATGTAAATGAAGTGTAAACTTGTACGGTCTCAGGTCAACCGTTCCTGAGATGTGTGGTTAATTGAAACCCGACCGCCAAAGAGCACCGGTATCCGCGATCTAGTATTCAAATCGGTATAAAAGTAAGCCTTTACGAGGATTTGAACCTTAGAGTTCTCAACTTCGAAATCAGCTGATTTGCTATGACGAGTTTAACCGCTAGACCAACCCGATGGACCAGTTGGCCGACCTAGGTCGGTTAAACTTTCGTTTACGCCATAAGATACGCTTAACATTATATATCTTAACACTTCTCAGGTGATATCTGTAAGTATACTTTGTAATTCCGTATAAAAAAGAGGCAAAAATACGGGATTGAATTTATGGCAATATTTCATTAATTTTAATAACATCAAGTAGAATTTAAATGGCACTTACGCCATGCTAGAATTGTATGACTTTCTATCGATCATTAATCGCAGTAATAAGATAAAATAATTCCTCCGGCTTATCTTCACGTAACTCTTTATGCATTTATTTGAATTTGAATTAAACGCAGTGTCTTATAACACAAGAATCGGTAAAAAAATGAAAGCCTCTTTCGGAGAATCATACGAGTGGTTTTTTAGGCGTTTGTCAATTACACGGTTTTTAGCGTGCGGATGTTTATCGGACTAAGTCCTGGAAAGGCAGTTCTTTATTGCAGTAAAAATCAGAAATTGAACTCGAGAGCTTTACGTTAGTAGTCGCCGAAACTACTGAGGGGACCGTGGAGAAGATTCATGTCAAATATACGGTTAAGCTATTATATAAATTAGAGTTATGTAAATCTTTTGTAATTATACTCTCCTAATGAATTTTTTTTGTTTTCTTTACGAAACAAAGGTAATATATTACGAGAACGCCCATCATCAGCACCACTACGAGCCAGAACATCACGACCACGGAATCTTGGAAGACCATGGAGGCGGTTGGGGCGGAATCTGGGGCCGAAGCATCGCTGTTACGCCTTCAGAGCAGCCTTCACCATCCAGCCCTAATCCTACTGATTACTTTCCACGGAGTATAGAAGGGGACAGCCTTCTAAAGAAAAGAATCGACGCTCAAGAACTCGCTTATATGAAACAAAAACCCCAAGTTAAAAATTGAATTGAATTCTATGTTTTCTATTCGTCGTTCGCAAATACTCTGTAGCAGTACTTAATTATTTGTCAAGTATTCCAAAGAAACATAAAAGGAGCAGAAGTAATCTTAATTGTAAATTAAAACTTAATATTCGCCTTTATTTTTTGGTTGCTTTTTCCTATTTTATATAATTCTAAACGTAGAATGATTTAATTACGCTTTATATTATGTTAGAAATTTGTATTTTTCTTCTGAGAAAAAATGGTTTTAAAGATTAATAAAAAACTGTATAGTCTATTAACCAAATAATATAACTAATTTTAAAATTTAAACATATATATTTTCTATTAAATTCAGCTTTAAGTATAACTAATAGATATTTTAGATACAACTATTTCTAAAGCATCCAGAATATGATTTTTTCCAAAATATTTGTTTTAAAATAGCCTGGGAAATTTTAATATTTTTAACAAAAAAGCGTTTTATTTAGTTCTTATTTGTGTTATACTCTAATTCATCATCATAAAAAAAAAATAATAATGGGAAAAATATTAATTTACATTGTCTAAATTCAGTCTCCAGTTGCGGGTAAAGTTAGGGAGTGTATGGGAAATACTTCACGGGTAAATCAAGGGCGAAATCTGACTGTGAATTTTTGTGATTAATACAAGAAAGTAATTTCTTCTAAGCATTTTAATAATCAACGGGGGTCAAGAAAAATTCTATTTAAATATTTCCGTGTAATTAAATAAGTAACTATTTGCTGTTAAGTCTTATTATTATTACTAATATCATGTATAATTTATTTATATGGTAAATTTAATTTAATATATTTAAAAGAACATAATTTCCGGGGGAAATTACATCGTTAATACGTAAGTATTAACGACTCGGTCTAAGGTGGTATGGTTTAAAATATATACAGCTGTATAAATAAATGCGATTGTTGTTTAACTATTATTTACTTTATAATATAGTTTATTTTTAGTATAAATAAATGCTCAAACTAATAATTAAGTACGAGACATTTCTCGATACGATACACATCGTACACACAATATGTAGTACTATACTTTGACCGTATACTGTACGCCACTCTCCTACTCTTATAACTCTAGTCTGAACGACACGGTTTAAGTCTTCTTGAAATAAACCGATGCTCTCTCGGTACACGATCAAATGTGATCTTGTCACATCTATTGGTGATATAGCGATCGTGCTCGCGTCGTAACGATCTCTCTCCTACTTAAGGTTTATAGTGTGGTTGTTTTTGAGAATGCTTCCTTCTTGGAGAGTATTTGGGTCTTACTTTAATGTCTGTATAGTGTTTCATACATAATTAAAGTAAAATATTAGGTAGCCTAAATGACTTGGTATTATTGTAGTAAAAAAAAGAAAACACCTCCATTATTCTTTTGATTATTATCTCTAATAAAATTAAATATAATTTAAATAGTTTTTATAATAAAAATAACCGTTAGTTAATATTATCCGTTATTTATTGATAACATCGTTTAGTTTCATTTATAAAAACATTAAATATCGTACTGTAATCCTAGTCTTTGCTAGCGTTTTAGTTTAATCGTATCGAAATTGTTGATTATAATTTAAACAGGTATTTTTTACTATAAAAATCTCAAAATAGATAATAAACAAGCGACGTTTATATTGAAAAGCCCTAAGGGGTTTTTGGAATTATTCACCGAATCTACGATCCAAATAACACTTATGTTAGTACAAATTAATACAGATTACACATAAACAATACAAGTTGAGTATACTTTTCTGTTTTATTTTTGTTATTTATATATAAATCGTTAGCTTACATAGAGCTTATTTATTTTTATACGGTATATGAATAAATTGTAGGAATGACCTGATATGTTCTTAATAATTATAATAATATTCCAAAATATTAACCGATTAATGTTTACCACATCTCTTTCGCTTAAAAAATATCCTCACTTATATATTACTAAACAATTTCTTAGTAATCGTTACAAATAATTTAAACTAAAATATAACAACCTTAAAATATTTTTAACTAAAATAATTACATTTTCTTTGAAAGGTACATTCAGTACACTTATATAATTATTGTTAACTTTTCTATTTTGTAAAATAATTTTTTTTTTACTATTCTTTAATTGCAAATCAAAATTTATTGTTTTTATTTTTTGTAAGTCGCTATACTGTAGAATTAAACAGTTCTTTTTTTATCCCGAGTGGCTTATGAATAAATTTCGTTTGTAACAAAAGTCACTAACTATAGAAATATTTGACGAACTTATTAACTAAACTTTTTGTGAACTTATTAATTAATTAATGTGTAAACGTTAGGTTCAGCTTTAAATATTATTGCTGTATATATTTATAAATTATAACCGTTTTACAGGATAGTCGTAAAAAACTGTTCAAAGCCATTCTAAATTCTTTTACATAAATAATTATTTATGCAATCGATTTTTAATTATCTGATTATAATCGATTACCTATCAAGAAATCTGTGATGCTTGTCGTTGTTTTCTTCGATTCGATTAACATATGTTAAACGACGGTTATAATAGCAATGGTGCTTCTTATTAAACAGAATATTTGGGTGTAATTTATAACAAAAAACAGAAATTATATAGGCCTAGTACGGCCTAGATATCTATTTTGAAAACACTTATTTTAACATACAGATCGAATAAAAAAGTAAACAATTTTAACGTACACGACTTAAATTATTCAGACAAATTTAAAGTATAAATTTCTGTTAACTGCACGAATAGATAGTGTACTCTGAACGCTAATTTAAATTATTATTTTTTCAAATATATTTCGCGAGTTATAATTGTCAAAAGCGGAAATCGTAACTTCCATAAATAAATGTAAAGAAAACCGAAAAAAAATTTACTTTTAAAACCGATTCGCTATCGTTAGCTACTTTAGTGAACGTTCATTATAAGGTATACGGTTTTTAAAACCAGTCGCCCAAAAAAATTTCGAGATTTAACTGTAAAATTAAAAAATGAAATTAAATTTTTACGCATTTATACGAATACTAAAAATCTTAAATTTCACACGATGTTATCGTTAAATAACAGCGTTCGGTCAATAGTAACATGTTCTGCTACGTATCCTAATGATTCCACAACACTTACTGCGGATACCTCGAACGAGCAGAATTCTAGAAAAAGAATAAAACTGCAACAGATTAAGCTACGTTTCATAAACTCAAAATCATCCACGTTATTGAACGCTGGTTGCTGTACGCCTCAGAAAGGTCTTTATTGACATCTTCAAGATTCTAAACGTTTAATATTCCTATTCGGGTAACAGGTATCCCGAATAATAAAAGCAAAAACTTGATCGACGATTCAGTATCGTACATTGTCCACAAACGTCATTAAATGTTTAACAAAACGCGCTCGTACATTTATACTGTGTGTGCATATACGTATCTGTAACCTAACATAAACTGATATGTTGTTACTGTTGATATCATTTTAAAATTCTTTCTGTGAAAATTCGTACGTTACGATACTTTGCCGTAGAAAAGTTTTTTCTGTTCGATGTCTACATTATAGGAAATTTTATTTGTTTATTAATTTATTTTATTTATTTATAATTTAATGATTTAGAGCTTAGAATAATTTGTTTTATAATATTTATTTATTTTTGTACAACAGATACTATTCATGTTATTTTGTTATTTATTTATTATTATTTTTTATATGAATAAACGATGATTCTGTTTTGAAATGATGTTACTATTTTTTTCCGATTCTAATGATGCATGTTAGTAAGTATTCATAGGCAGACTTTTGGGTCGACTGTACACAATTTATTTCTGTTCTAATAAATAAATACGAGTATACAGACTTAATTATGTGTATTAAGTGTAAAACAAGATTTTAAGATCGCATTCGAAAAAAATCATGAATTTCGATTACAATAGATCATTAAATCGGCTAATTGGGAATGTCCCTTTGTACAGTGCAGTCGTATTTTGATCTGTGTTAATATTTCACAGCTCCACAAGGCCTTTTAAGTTAACTATTCCTATTAAAGTTTTAATTAAAACTTTGTCACTAGTAGTACTATAATAGGAAATTTTCAATATGCTTTGATTAGAAATTCCTATATACTTAATTTAGAGAAGTGTTCCCGTTTACTTATTTTGCAACTGTTCATAGATCACTCGATCGGTAGATTATTAAATATCTGTAACTGTCAGTTTATAAAAATTATCCTGTATTAATATAACTATTGTTCATTATATATTCAATGTTCGTCGCCAGGAAGTTCTGGTTCAAATTATTAGTTGTCAACATGTCATTCCTTGAGTTACTCTCAGGGATATTTAGCTCCTGTAAATATTTGTATATGTAAATTATACATATACACTGTAGGCGATATAAACAGATAGCGCTTGCGTAGCTCTGTTCTTTCAACCCATATAGTCAGGTGTTAGGAAACAACAGTTTAATCATTTCGTTGTTACTTGTTTATATCCATCTATTTATAATGAGTGCTACGATTCGTGATCCCGCCGAGTGTAATGTAGAGGAGTAATCCGATTTTTTATGGAAAAAAACAATTCTGCTTCTGGTACAGAAAAATTTGTGACGCTTACGTGCCGAATGTTACGACGAGTGATAATAAAGTAAGAAAGTGTTGTGCGTGGCCCGTTTATTTTATGGAGACGAACGAATATTCATGATGAAGAACATAGAAGTCGGCCGTCTTTGATAACGGATGATTGGTTAAAAAGATCGGCAAAAAATTCGAGAAAATCGATGCTTCACTCTGTCTCAGTTGTTGATGTTTTACAATATTTGATTTATGAAGTTTTGACTGAAAAATTTTACTATAAAAAATGTGTGCCAAATGAACATAATTAAATTAAGAATATGCATCATTTAATTTTGTTAAATTTACAATAAATTTATGTATTTTTACTTACATTATAATTTTTTTAAATTTTTTAAATATATTTACATAGTATTTGAATGATATAACAAAGGTCATGTGTCTCATATCCATGTACGCTCAAACCTCCTGTGGACAGAAACAGATCAAGTAGAAGTTATCTAGTAAGAGTGTTTGTTGTTTCTAATTTTTGAGTATTTCGCTGTCCCGGAAGCGAAAATAACGGTTTATTTTTAAACTGTTAAACTTGTAGCTAAATTCTGTATAAACGGATCTGTGCATTATTCAGAGGAAGGGCACAAAGGTGATCACTGTCCGACTAAGGTTAAACCGTCAGTCTGTGTTAATTGTAAGAGGCTACGCAAGAAAGCCGATCACAGTAGTAGGTACCCTACCTGTCCGGCGCTATTAAGGGCCGAAAGAAGTCTAATGACCGGAAGAAACGTTTAGGGTAAAATAAATCAAGTTACAGGGGACTACATTGCTCCGGTGGTGTAAGGAACTATCTTCAGTGATAATAATGCCGATGTGGCTCTCATTGAATATCCATCTGCCGGTGTTAGGCGGAGAGTGGAAATGATTCCATATTGGGGAAGGAGCTATTGCTATAATCGATATACGAAAGAGGATAGATGCTTTATTCCACAGGCAGTTAAGGGATTGGGTGGAGATAAGCTAGAGAATATCCTATTGGCTGTAGAAGTCAACATGAAGCCGCCGTTGTGGTACAGTACAGAGCGTGACTAGAGAGGAAGAGGAGATAAACTTTCGAAACTCATTGCAAAATATCAACTTCAGATCTGCAGTCAGGAAGGAGGTTCCCAGCGTCGTATTGAGGCAATGCCGATAAGCAAAGATACTTGAAGGTACTAATATTGACGTGATGTTGTTGAAGGTTGCAGATGTGACGACGAGCGGTTGAAAAGTCGTGTAGAAGGTAGCAGTGATCACAGAATAATAGTTTATGACGTAGAAATGGGTGCGAGACGTAAGAGTGGAAAAAAGACTAGAAAGAGGAAATTCTAGATCAGAAAGTCAGACTGGAGGTTGGGCCTTGGCCTTCATCAAGAAATGGATAAATGGAGGACGCTTGTTAGTAGGATCTTTTTTGCTAAAGATCTTGCGGAGACTTTCATGAAGGTGCTTCTGAAAGTAACATATAGGGGTATTCCAAGAGCATCAGGGGGAGAAAAAGTTGCGTTTAGGTCGAGCGTTGAGATGCAAGATATGCAGTGCGCAGTGTCAAAGCAGAAGAGGAATGAGCACCGTGAGCAGGATCCGGTCCGGCATGAATGAAATTGTAAAGAATACAGAAGATCCAGGAATGAGTACTACAATGCTGTGAGAGCCGCGAAACGAGATTCTTGACGTATATTTGTAACGGATCAGGGAAATAAGGACCCGTGGGGAATAGTTTACCGGGTTGTCATCGGTAAGAGAAAGGATGAGTTTTATTAGTGGCCATGGAATTTCAAGGAGGGACAGACCGACAAGAATTTTATGGTAATGTAGTTGCTGGATGAACTGATGATTGATGATAACTAGTTCTAGGAAGGGGAATATCAAAGAAGAATTTGGGGAAGTGTGGATTAATTTCGGATGGATATTTACTCTGACTTGATAACGGAAGAGGAAGTTAGATGGAAGTCAGTTGGTGGAGCAATATCTTCATTAAAAAATGCTAAGCCCCTGGATTTGATGGCATATTTACCATCAAATCCAGGCGCTTTCACCACTGAAGTGGTGGCTTTCCCACATTGTAGAGCTGAACTTGTAAGATTGTTCATGTCTTACTGAAGAATGGCAAGTTTCCAGACTAAAACTTGCCATTCTTCAATTTGGAATTTGGGATCGTTAAGATTTTGTAGACGGGACAGGGGAAAGATCCCACTTTGTAAAACTCGTGTCGGCTCATGACATTGTTACCACTATCTCCAGTTTGGGAAACAAAGAGTAACTAGGGAAAAGTACAACTTTCTTGGGAACTATTTTGAAGATAGGGAGGTAATACTGAGGTATGGAGTAGTGAAATGGAAGAAACACTTGAGCAGAAGGTGTCCCCAAGGAAGCGTGGTGGGATCGTTGATGTGCATCATAGAATTTGATTCATTTCTGCGGTTACGGATGCCGAAGGATACAAATTAAGAGTGGACACAGACGCGCCCAGCTAACTGTGCCAATTCCAGAATGAAACTGGAAGAACGAGCCAATAATGCGGTGGAGATATTAAGGAAATGGACTGAGCAGCACAAAATGATCTTCGGTGGTGAGAAATGTTTAAAATACCCCATAGAAAAAGCCGTTAGTAAAGTTGGAGAGAAGAACATTAAATATGCCAAAAACCAGAGATATTTAGATATTAAAATTCCTTCTTTGCGTCGAACTGGGAAATTTAACTCAATCAAACGCCAAGAGACCCGTACATACTGGGTATGTAGGGTTCACCGTCAGTGCGGTGGGACCCACTAAAACCTTACTCCCTTGCACGACCTTATAACGGAACCACTCTAAGGTGTATCATCGTCAACCACGTTGCTAACAGGTGCTTCCTGTATCGTCATCCGTTAGGGTTTCCAGCGACCCATAAGAGCATCCAGGGACAGTGAATCTGGTGGACCCTCGCAGGCTAACCTTCTATTACCACTTCAGAACCATACACCGCCCTATCCTCAGTCTTCTTCCTGTACTTTCTATAAGAGAATACTCCTAAACCAGTTTTTACATTGGCTCCAGCCCTGTGCTGAGCCCATCATGAATCTCATCACATCCTCAGGTGACATTACTGTCGAAAGGTCTATCCGACTCCTTCCTCAGGCATCTTAGAAAGGTGTGCTCTACATCATCTCTGTCATCACAGTATTGGTATGTCGGTAATCTTCTTTTGCCTCCGATATGGAGGTACACATTGAACGATCCATGGTTCTTAAGCCACTGGACCATCCAAAAGTCCAACTCCCCATGCCCACTGTTAAGTCAATCTTTAACGCATGATATTAATCTTTGGGTCCACCTACCAGTATTAGCCCCGCACCACGTCTTTTTTCAACGTGCCATTAGGTCATCCCTGGCCTTCACCGCATCTCTGTCCCTGTATTTCTCAGAAAGTCTAACGTGGCATTCCTGCAACCACTAGAACAGCTTCTAGCAAAACTGATCAATAGGCTTGTGGCACCCTGATAGCTAGTCTGCGATATTCCCTATTAACTCTCTGGCGATTCCGCTGTTTCTTGAGGGCATCCTGCCACGCCGAGGCTGCGTACATAATTATGAAAGCGTCCGCAGGCGCAATAATGTTCATCTTGGAGGCTCTAGGATCCCTAGTATTCATCATTAGTTTCGGCACGTCCGCAGTTATGTTCTCGTCTTCTTACACGTTTCTGCGACGTGTGTAGTGAATGACCGCCTAGATTGGTCAATTGGTTTGCTGGCATTTCTCCCGCCACCACCCCATTCGGTCGCCCTAGAGCATAAGACCGAATGTCTG
>JAAAKQ030475891.1:5853-16471 GCA_010016005.3 Zanna intricata | reverse complement strand
TATATATATATATATATATATATGTTTATATTTTCGTGTGATCCCTCCTCCCCCCAAAAAAAGTTAGTATTATTTTTGTGAACATCACAATTATGTCTAGCGGATAAAAACATGACCTGTATGAAAATCATCTACAATTTCAATCCACATATTTATATTGATATATATTTTCTACCGTTCCTTTAGGATTCTTATCTTCATAGGGTTTTTATAAATTATATTCTGTGTATACGTAAAAATGTATAAAGTAATTGTATGATTTACTTTTTGTTACAACTAATAATCTAAGAAACAAAGTTTATCGTTTTGTTTGAGCACAGTTCATACAACACTCTACAGCTGGTCAAACCTAATAATAGGATGCTAACAGATGGTTTCTTACTTGTACAGTCAGTTTTGTGTTTAATTTTGTATCATGTTTAAATTTAAACAACTTAGAGTACTTTGATCGTTTGAGAACTTAGTACTACACAGGAACAGACAGAAAGATACATATATGTACTCAACTCTATATTCCCTTTGTGTAATAAATAGGACTTCTAACATACAGTTATACCCATTCTGTTATACGAGTATCCTATTTTGCTAGTCTCCGTAATTCCATGCTAAACTTTATTTATATAATTTTATTTAGTTACAATCGTATATTACTTTATTTTTGTTGATTTTATACGTAAATTACGGATGTTATGTCTTTTACAGTAATCCTATAAACATATTTAATGAATTTTTGAATTTTCTAAAACAAAATAATTTATTGGCACCTAAAATAATTTTGACAAACCAAATCTATTATTGTATTTACAATGTATATTTTAAATATATAAAAATTTATTGATAATTTTTTTTCTTTATATTGTCAGCGTTTGATGAAGTGGTAAAAAAAATTGTATCTGACAATAACAAAGTAAAAATGTTATGTTTAGGCAGATATTGTTTGAGATTTCATAAATGTATGATCCAGTTTGCGCTTGTCAGTGTTACATCTAAATATTTTACAAGTTACATTATGGAATAGCGGAGTTATTAATGAAAACGGGAAGGCGTATTAATCAAGGGAAAAGAAATTTATGCTTCCTGGTTTTAATTGGGGATACTTTGAATTCTCAATCAGCGTTCGAAAAAAGTGAAGTTCTCATTTCAACACGCACTTTCTTTAAAAATAAGTTGAACTATTATTTTACACTAGATGGAATAATTTTGATCAGTTTTTTTAATTTTCTAGAGAATTTCTTAAGTTATAGTGGTTCCATTTTAAGTTTTTCGTTAATTAAAGTGATACATTGGTGAGATTTTGGAGATTGCTAAAGACTAAAATAAAATACTAAAATTTAATTTATGAACGTATTGTAGATTTAAAATTAAATGGGCATATGGCTCGCATTGTTGCTATCCACCTGAAATTCAGTTGCTGGAATCAGGATTTTCACAACTTTTATAATTTATAAAACATAATAAGGATAATGTTGTCTTGATAGGAAACTTTAAGCAGTCGGATAGACACTTAAAAGGTAATTCATAAAGATGTGAAATCAGGGTTTTACTTTTTGAAATCGCTAGGTTTACGTTTCAGGGATTCGGAGTTTAACTAAAATCGGTACAGATTTATTGAAGTTATTTGAGAATTTAGTTTAATCACCCTGAATGGCAAGATACGGAATGGCAGAAGGAGCCATCATTTTTTTGGGGCCACTTGGTTCATCAGTGTTTGATTTACGTGAATTGAATCCATAATTTATTGCCATTTATCGAAATTTTTAGAGTTCTTAATCAAAATAGCATTTTTTGTGTTTAAAAGACTCAATGATCCGAGTTCAGGGTTTAATTGAAGTTAAATATGAGGAAGGTTCGAGGATCGTGCATCTGATAATCAAGATGATAGTTAAGGATTCTAAGTTATGGTAGATGGTATAGTTGGAAAAAGCCATATAATGGCGATAGTAAGTTGTGTAAACACACCTTTGGAAATGTCTGCCGAGGCATATTTATAGGTAGTATCCTTACAAGAATCCAAAGTGATCACTATGATATCTTATCAGGTTTAAGGGGTATAAAATACGACCTCCGGTAAAATCCATCAGGGCTACAAACGGAGGGGGTTATGTGGCGACAGGCATCGTCATAAGGTGGTTGTGTTCCTCTAAAAGAGGTTAGGATGATAGAGTTCTTAATGAACCCTTTTCAGATCATTTCCCAAAAATAAATAGATTCAGATTATGTAGTGATGTAGATAGTAACAATAGTATCATTAATCTATGAAGAGGCAAAGGCGAGTATTAATTAGTGACATATATTCTGATAAAAATAGATTTAAAAAAGACGTGAAAAGTATTAAAATTAAGGAAAGGTAGTTTGATTGTTAAGTGTCATTAAGTGGTTCGGGTGTTCAACTGTTTAATAATGTTCAGAAAAAACTCAGAGTAAATTAATAAGGAATCATCATTTAAAAAGCAACAAAATCTATAAAAAAATTTTTAAAAAATAAAAAAAGAAGACATTTTTAAGTTAAAAGAATTAGAGTGTGATAATGATATTTAACAATGTTTTACTAAGTCTCATGTCGTATTTTAATGGTGGTTAGTTAATACACAAAATATAGATTTTAATACTAGATTGTGGATACGGGTGTTCTTTCGTGGTTGGGTTTCAATTAACCGCACATCTCAGGAGTGGTCGACCTGAAACTGTACAACACCACACCTCATTTACATTCATACATATCATCCTCATTCATCCTCTGAAGTAATACCTTCCGGTAGTTCCTAAACAGAAAAAAGGAAGTTATTATGAAAAAAGAGAAATTTTACTGCAGGTAATAGATTACTATTGTTGAATGATTATCACATTTTAAAGGATCATTGAACCTATCGACTGTTTCTGATATAGTATGTTTTGCTGAGCCATGAATGGTGAGTTTGACAAGAACTTCTCAATTAGTAATTTGAAAACTGCTGTGAATGGTGAAGTGAAGGTAAAGCTCCACGGGTACGATAGAACCCCACAAATTTTAAAAGTATGCTTCAGGAAAATTTCTTTAGAAGCTACTTGATTTTTATTCTGGGATTTTAATTACTGGCATCATACCAAATGATTTTAAACAGACCAACATTTTTTCCAATTTTCAAGAAGGGCAGTCCAAGCGATCTATTTTACTAATTAAAATATATATTTCAATCTTAAAAGGTTGGAGTTGATTTTTTGATAATTTTTTTTTCAATTATTTATACATGCATTGTAGTCGATAGATTTGTTTAGTAAAAATGGCTTGGAAGAAAATCGATTTTTTTTTTTTGTTTTCTTGCGATATCCCCTTCCCTTAACGAATTTAGGAAAAATGTAATGCAATGCCCCAAACATTTAAGCCAAATTTTAAGAAAATCGGTGTCGTCAATCCTGAGATACAAGATTGATAGCAGTGCGATCCACATGTACGTACGTACGCACATTTTTTTTTTGTCTAGATTAACTAGCTCCATTAAATGTAGAGATTTAATAAAAAAAACAAATCCAATACCACATTCTCGACACGATTACCATATTTTCCTCTTTAATATAACTATTTGCCGGGAAAGTAAAAAAAATACATCACGTTGCCATCAGCGGCCGAACGATAGAGCTTGTTCGTATAACTTTATATAGTTTTATAAGTTTTGCATATAGCATAATTTCCTCAGTTATTCCAGTAAGTTTCTAAGAAAAAAAGCTCTTTTGAACGGTTCATTTTTATTTATTTCCATAACTGTGGAAATAAACTTATCTAAATAAAGCAGCGTACATTGCACTGTGAATTTTGAATTACATTTTTTATATGTTTAATTACTAGATTTTATTTTTTGATAAAACAGATTAATTGAAATGAACAAAAATGTTATAATTAAAAATTAAATGTTTTAACAATGTTAACTTAAACAGTACACAGATAATAGCTGTTATAGTATTACTTTCAGTACCGTAATATTTTGTATATAATTTTTTTGTATTAATATTATTGTAGTAATATTGCATTAATAATAAATATTATTTAATACGTTTTAATTTTAATTCGTGCAATGGTATTCTTATACGAATACTTAATATTAGATTTTCAGTATTTTTAGACCTATCAGATTTTAATTTGATGTCGGTCACGGTGACGTGACTTTTTTTATATTTTTCATCGTTAAAAGAATTTGATTTAGATTGAAATACCGCTGGTGCCGCTGAGTACTGAAGTGAATTTCCTCTATTGTTAGTTTGACTGTTATGACACGATAACTGGTTGGAGATCAATGAATTTGACTTTACAGAGCTAAATTTTGAAAGTTTTGCTTGTATGATTTTTACATTTGAACTGTTACAATCTTGATTAGTTTCTTGACAAACGCACGGCATGGTTTGACGTTCTTTTATATTTTTACATGACAGTAAACCGTTATCGTGCATTTTTTGTATACCTTGTGGCCATGAATTTGAATCGTAATCCTGTTCCGTTAATATATTTCTAGGTACTGGTTGATCTACACACGGTATCGATAGATCTGAACACGATCTTTCACGCGGATCATTTTGTTCTACTGATGAATTTTCTTCAGCTATTGAATGCGATTGGCATATCGGGCACGTTTGAGTTCTTGAAATGCATGGATCGACAACATTTTGATTACAACTGATATCTCTATTTTGGGCAATTAGTAATTTTGGTTTTAAATTTTTACATGTTAATAATAATTGTGCCTCTTCTTCTTCGCTTTCAGTCGGTTTAGCTAGTGTACATACTTTTTTTTTTTCCGGTTTACAGAGTAGAAGAAAAACATCTTCTTTCAATTGTTCTTTTGAATACGATTTTAATATTCTTTCTGGATCTATATTTAAATTATTAGTTTCCTTTACAGATTTACAAGGCCTGGCACCTGTTTTATGAGAAACACTTGATTCTTTAGCTCCTTTAATAATACTTGTTGAATCAATACATAATGGAGATTTATTATAACTGTTAAAATCATTTCGATTTTCTTCATCTTTACCATTAACACATGAGCTACAAACAGGTATTATTTTTAGGTCAGTAGATTTAGATTTTTCTTTATCCTTTCCAAAAAAATAATTGAGCCATTTTCTCCAAAATGGTACTTTTTTTATTTTAGGTAACGGATAACATCTTTTACATAGTTTTTCTTTTTTACATTTTCGCCTATATTCAAGTAATTTCGCATTAGGTCTTGAGCATACACATAAGTATCTGTTTATTTTAAATGATGTTCCATGCGAATATTTAGTGGTAATATTGCAATTAGTTTTATAATTTAAGAAAGAATAATTATTTTGTCTCGTAAAACTTTTGCTAAAATCTGTACGATTTAAACTTGATAAATTACAATAGCTGATGTATGATTTAGGTAGTACTTTAAATTCTGAACTAATATGCGAATTACTTTTTTCATTATAATTTATTAACTGCGCTCCAAAAATTTTGTCAGCGTGTGAAGTAATACAGTTGTTTACCACATTACTTAAAACGTTGTTTGAAGCAAAGTCCTGTAAAAAAAAATTTAAGTTATTGACAAAAATAATACATTAATTTATCTGTTTTAATTACAGTATTCGTAGTGGAAAAATTTGAACGGTCAATTTTACACATTTTTTAATAAATGTCGCGGAAAATCGACCGTCGATAAATCGAGGAATTTTAATAGACCTCGATAAATTTGACATCAAAATTGAAAAAATGATAATAACAAATTTGCAACTTGTGCGACTCTAAATCGCCTAACTTTCAGAAACATGCTTCATACGCTATGATTATGCAAGACCAAACAGTTAAGAATTTATAATAAACTAAAGACATCTGTGACTAAAAAATAAATTTTTAAAAAGAAATAAATTTTTCCCAGATTCATTCATTTATTTTTATTTAAAGCTACGAGTGTAAATCATTTCAGTTCCCTACAAAGATTTCAAATCCCGTAATTCATATATATATATATATGTGCGCGCGCGCGCACACGCACGCACGTACACACACACCCATACATACATACACACACACTAAATGTTACATACTAAGAGTAGAAATTAATTAATGGATATTTTATTATCAACGAATTTAATTTACATTATTTATAAATAATGTGTCTTGATAACACAGTGTAGGTTTAAGGTAAGTTTATATTACAAATCGCTTTACTACAAAATAAGATGTTTTTTTTACATTATCTAGCCCACTGCTTTTTATTTTAACGAATTCACATTATCCGAGTTAGGATATTATTTCGTTTCTGTGAAAAACTGGTATTCAGTTTACCGACGTTCTTGAGATGAACTTTTCTTTATCTCAAAAACTGAACGAATAAAAGTCCTAAACGTATATTATATTAACACTACAGTTTGGTTATGAGACCTGAAATAGTCAAATAATATTGTATTTCTGTTAATATAGAGTATTTTTTTTACGAGTCCAGTATTAATTTGTAATAACCATTTTATTCGTATATTTTAACCACTTAACAAGCATCCAATTGCATCTTCATTTTGTCAATCTGTACTTTATTTAATTTCCTCAATAATGTGATTTAAATTTATAAAAAGTTAGATTGGTATTTTTTTATATTTCTGTTTATATACAGGTTTATTTCTGTAACAATCTCAATTAGCGTTTGAAAAGATCAGTTGATCTTTGATTATAATATACTAATGTACGGACTGCTATCAGAAATTCGTATAAAACTAATCGAATTTTAATTCTATCGCCTAGTGTTATTCTTGATTCCGCAACATTGAACACTATTATCAAACATTTTACACTTTGACTTCATGATATGGCGGTTATTATGACGCTATTTATAGATTACTGTATTAAAGAACTGTATATTATTAAACATTATGTTTATAAACACACTCTACTGATCCTCGTGGCGGAATGGCAGCTTTTCAGCTACTCATCCGGCAGTCACGGGTCCAATTCTCGGTCAGGCATGTCATTTTTCATACCCTAAAAAACTCAGCTTTCATATTCCCCCGTACAAGCTTTTAAAAGTTTTGTTCCTTCACATCTCTCTATCATCTGCTATGTGAACTCCATCTTTCTTTAACCCTATTATCTTTCTTTTTTAACCGTAGCTATAATATCAAGATCTTGATATAACCATTTTAGTTCTCAATTTTTTTCTTATTTTCCACACTACTCCTTCATCGGGACCCCATATTTTTCTTAATATTTTACTTTCAAAAACTACTAGACGTTTTTCATTATTCTTTGATGCGATTCATGTTTCACTACTGTACGTTAAAACAGGTTGAATAATAGTTTTTTTTTTACTTTTGAATAACATATTTGTAGACATAAGCTTTTTACATGCACTTAGATTTACTTATATCAATACACATAATCTCTTTTATTCTTCATTCACGATTAGATCAACCTTTTTGGTTTTTTTAATGAATGTGTCTCACTCCCCAGTATTCCAGTCTGAAAATTTTTAAGAAAACTTTCAGACATTCATTCACCTTCACCATCCCCTTGACTAAGTTACACATATTTCTGTAGCCCAGTTAACTTTCTTTGCATCCTTTGCTTTTCCGAACTCTTTCATAAGCCATCTTACATTTTCTTAAAATGTATGATAGTGTAAAACCTCACTGAATTCCCAATACGTTGATATTGATTGTTGCAGTAAGAAGGTTTGTTGAGCTGTAGACCTTCCTTTCATAAATCCAGCCTGTTGCTGTATAATTGACTCACTATAAGGATCTAGTCTCATTAACAGTATTTTAGAGACTACTTTATTAGTTGTATTTAAAAGGAAGATACCTACCTGTGTAGTTTGAGCATATCTGCTCATTCTGTAATTATTATTATTATTTAAAAAAATTTTTTTTTGATAGGAACAATTATTATACTCTTATGGTATTGTTTCCTCGTACCATACACTTAGAATTATCTATGAATTTCTTTAAACTAACATTTCTTCCCTCTCTTTATAACATTTTTCATAGTACCATAACAGCCTGGTGCCTTATTACTTTTCAGACCTTTGACTGACCTCTCTACCTCTTCTTTATGGTGATAACACAAGTGCCTGGGTATGGTAATATTTTGCAACTTCATCATTACCATATTTTTCTACAGGTTCATAGTTCACAGGTCCCTAAAATACTATATCTCTAAAGCAGGTTTTTTTTAGATATCCCAGTTTTTATCTTTTATTACATAATTTGTAACTGAGAATCCAGCCTTGAAAAACCATACAGCTTTGCAGAATTCCTGGCATTGTTATTAGCTGTTTTATCATCCTCAGCACTTTTGAGCTCATCAATATACTCCATTTTAAATTTTTTGAGCAACTGTCTTGTTTATTTAGTCACTCACAACATTCTTTATCAACCCCATTGATTTCTCTTCTTCTTCATGTTATTTTTGGTTCAGAAGCCATTTCTATTTTATTTCTCTTCTTTTTACAATCACATTTTGATCCTTTTCTGTAAAGCATGGGTTTTTTCTTTTCCCTTTTTTCACAGACTTCTTTAACAGTGCCCCTTCATCATTTATCACTTTTTGTAGTCTTTGTTATTTATTTTCCATCACTTATGTTTCTTCACATATTGTTTCTTTAGTTCTTAGATTCTGTTTTGTAGGTTTATCTTGAATTCGTCTTCTGTGTGTGTTATTGTTATTGTGTCTGTGGCTAATAACTCATTTCTAGCTGCTGTTTTTTTTTTAGTTTTATTTTTTCCTGAGCTGTACCAAACCAGATAGCAGTCTGTTGCAAACTATGCAACTCATACACTGTTTAAATTAGTCACACTACTCATATGCCTACTGTATATGAGTACATGATCTATTTCATTCTCAGTTATCTGGAGACATTCATCTGGTTTTGTGGATTTCTTTTCCTGGAAACACTGTACTACAAACATTCATGGTCACTGTGCTTGCCAAGATAAGGAGTCTTAAGCAGTTATTTGTTGAAAAATGCTGACTTTCATTCCTGCAATCACCTTCCAAAGATTTTCCTTTTCCATCTTTGCATTTGCATTTCCTAGCACAACTTTAATGTCATAGTTTGGCAATCTGTTGATTGTATCTTCTGTTGTTTCATAAAAAGGATCCTTAACTTCATCCTCTACCTCCTCTGTTAATACTTAATATTGGTATATTAATAAACCAATGTTAATAAATACTTAACATTGGTATTTTTTAAATTTTCCTTTTAACCTAATACTGCACATTCTTTCATTAGTTGTTGTAAAGATTAACACTGCATCTGCTAACCTTTTACTTATAGTAAAGCTAACCCTTCTGTACCATCTTCCACCTTCACCACCACTATAGTATACCATTAAATCTTTGGTATTGCAGCCTGTGACTGTCTGGTTTCTTGTAAAGCCACAATCTCCATTCTGCATTTCTTTAAATTCAACTTTAAAAATATCACATCCTGTGGAGCGGCTAGGGTCCACAATTCCACAATTCGATCCTCAAATCTTTTGTTCATATCTTGTTATTTACCCTTTGATCCATTCCTATTTCCAAGGCTTCACTTCTATGTTTCATAACAGAGGATTTTTTCTGGGATGGGTAGTTAGCTCAATATGCCCAATCCCCGCATTTCCTTGGAGGATTGGATTTGTTTGGGAATCCCTGGCTTTACCCTACCTTATCAGAGCTGAGTTCTCTGAAAATATATTTCATTCCTGCACTGTGGGAAAGTACCAGTGCACCCTTGCTGACAACTTTGTTTCTACATCACTGTGATAAGTGGGAGTTTGGCAGTTAAGTGATTCCTCACTACTCGCAGAGGAGGGAACTCTGCTCTTAGCCATTGGCAGGACACCAAACTACACAAATTTCAAAAAAAAAAAAATAATGACTAAATATTTCTTTTATCCTTAGTACTGATCTAGTGGGTGTTCAGCTTGAATCCATACAACACTGCAAGGGAGAAAGATTTTTTAAAAAATAAAAAGGTTGGATAATGAAAAGGTAGAATGGATTTACCCATAGAATAACCAAAAAAGAAAGATAAAATCAGTGTTTGAATTGAGTACCTGATTCAAGGTTCCTTTAAGCAATGAGCATTGATTTGAGTGTTTCTGGAGAGAAAGAGTATCTTTTGCTTAGATGGTCATAATATAATGTATAATGTTTTTGTCAATACAATAAGAATTTTCCATTATTCAAGTAAAGAATTATCCATGAATAAGGTAACTAATGTTCAGGACATTTTCCAGTGGTGAAAATAAAGGAGAAAGTTTATAGGTTCGGAAATCCTTCGTTAGAGTGTCAGCTGGCAAAAAATCTTTGGCTTGATCTCTGTGTCTTTGGTAAAATTAAGCATTTAAACTATTAAAAGTACTATGAACCTATTTTTTTTTTTTGCTTTTCAGATCAAATATTATATAAAACCACTAAATTTACCAGTTAATTTGATTCCCAAGAATTTCAGTTTGGCTTCATGTTACAGAAGGTGTAAAAATCAGGGCGAAATTTTTCACTAGCTCACACTTGCTAATGAAGCATTTTTAAATCTATGTCTATGAACTTTTGTTTTTATTTACACCAGTAGAACATGTTCTGAAAGTTTATTACATTATTCATGTATGAAGAATCATACCATATCATAGTATTTATCTATACTTGCTA
>JAAAKQ030475880.1:0-22970 GCA_010016005.3 Zanna intricata | reverse complement strand
CATTCATACACATCATCCTCATTCATCCTCTGAAGTAATACCTTACAGTAGTTCCAGAGGCTAAACAGATAAAGAAAAATAGCATGTACAGTTATATGGCTCATGTATACATACCTCAGTATGACCGTTTATTACATTTAAACTATTTCTCCATTTAAAATTGCCATGTGGCAAGTTAATTTTTCCTCAATAATTTTTAAATTAAATTTTTTTTTCTAGATGAATAAAAATTGTAAAACATAAATACATTTTTGTTTAAATTAAAAAAATGCTTTAAATTAAAAAAATAGATGTAGGTATACTGTCATCAGATTCAAGTCACTCCCAATGATGTCATTGACAATTTAAAGAATAACATCCACCTCATGCTAAATATATTAAGCAAAGTGAGAAGTGAAATGCTTTCCTGTAGTGCTTTTCAACGATCCAAATATGCTGCAGTACATCATATTAAACCAAGCTCACTGATATGCAATTAAATTCAGCCCTACAAGTGACATATTTACTCCGTTCATCACAGTGACTGACTCATCGTGAAAATCATTCATGTTAGAGAAAGCAACTGTGCTTGTATAGTGAGGAGTTTTGTATATGTGCATTTATATACATACATACAAAGCTTAATATCAAAAGCTTTGTCATAAGGCTTCAATTATATGTCTGTCAGACATATTACAGGAGCCATAACAGACAAAGAAATAACTTAACACAATCCTTTCAATCAAGAACAGTGTAATGTATGCACACTGCTTCAACACAAAAGTAAATTAAATATGTATTTAAAGCACTAATAATTTTAAATTGAAGAATTTTTAATTTTTTTAATCATCACCTACAGCTAAGGACATTAGAAACTATATTGGGGTTGAGTTTCATAATTTCCAGAACATAGGGAGTAAACAAATCTGAACATTCAGCAGAGCAGGTAAGCATATTACTATCTGCGCCACCAAGGCAGACATCTTCAATTTATTTTATTGTAAATGATGTTGGGAATATTTACTTAAATATTTTAAATTTTATTATCATGAAATCTTGATACTAATCCTGCTCAGTTTCATAGAATCTCTTAAGTAATCTCCTTAAAACACAATTCTATACTTTAAGGAATTATTTTTTATATTTGCTTTTTTAAAAGTTAAAAAACTTAAAAAACTTTAAAAAACTTTAAAAGTTAAAAAGTTAACGTTAATCGACATTACCTTTAACTCTTTTTGAAATACATGCCCAATCATTGGGAAACAGCCATTTTCCATTTGTTTAGAAATAATCCAATTTAATGATTCTTGAAGCATTTTATTATCAACTGTTACCACATTTAAAGCTTGTCCTAGTGATTTAATTACAAATGCAGTTAACCATATTGAACCTTCTTCATTATCTCCCAAATACTGTTTTGGTCCAAATGCTGAGTATGAACCATCTGGATGCCTATACTGTAATTGCCTTTGATAACCTAAAAAATATCACAAAATTCATTTTAAAAAAATATTTGAGATATTTTATTGGTGTTACTTAGGTTAAATAAAATATTCTAAATAAATACAGCTTTGAAATTTCAGGTCTAAATTAAATTTAATAGTATTTACTTTAAAATATTGGTAACCCAATTTAAAGTAACAAGAATGCTTATTAACACCATCAGTATAGCTTGCAAAGGAGAATTCAGCTGTTAAAATTATGAATGTTTCTAGCCATTATCCCAGACAAGAGATAAATATTAAAAATTAAAAAACACAACTGCAAATAAAAATCATAATGTAAGGTAACATGAGGATTCCAATGCAGGATTATACATCTAAATTGGTTCAGTCGTTGAGCTGCTACAGTGGAACAAACATACATATATACTGCCTAAATACATTAACTCCTTTTTTGGTGTGTAAAAAAACACACATGAAAACAGTTTCTTGTAATTATTATGTAACCTATTCACTATATAAAAATCTTAATATGTAAAATATTAAGATGTTCCTGAAGTTGTTGCCCAAAGTTAAGGTTTAGGCCATCCAATTAAAAAAAAAAAGGTTCTTGTGGATAAATGCCCTAACTCATTTCACCTCCCTCCACCATTTTATGTTTTTTTTTTTCAATAAAAATTTATATCTTAAGAACAAACTGAGGTAATTTAATGAAATTTTGTGCAGGTGAACCTATCAACAACTTTATCTTCAACAAATAAATAAGATTGAAAACTCCAAAATGGAGCCCATTCAATTTTTTAACCATTAATAGCTCTGTAAATAACAGTTTTATCAAATTATATTTTATTAGACATAATGTTAAGTCTTTTATTGTGTACAAAGTGACACTCATTTGTTCAAACTGTCTCATAAACAACTGAGATAAGACTGAAATATTAAAGCAGATCATAAAAATTATGCAATCTGACAATTTTGTTTATTACTATTATTACTAATGGTTATTCTATTTTTACTAAGTTTTATTCTATTTATTTCTTTTTATTAATATTACTAATGATAAACATTATTTTTAATTCAATTATAGAAGGAATCTAAGAGCATAGAAATATGAAAATTTACATTTAAACTGTACAACTCTTATTTTAGAACAGAATCATACAAATAAATGGCAGTTTCATTTAATAGACATTTTTGAAATGTATTAATTATTCTAAATTCATGTCTAATGAGTTCCAGAATTTCCCTTGTTTTGGTTCATCCGTGGATAGATTTTCTTTCTAATCCACGGATTCCTTTTATACTATATTTCTTCTTTCCTATTCCTGTTTTGGGAGTATTATAATAGTAGAAACAGTTCTTTTAACCTTTAACATTATTAAATAAATAATAACCTTTTTAGAAAAAGTAATATTTTCAGAAAGCCCAAAATATTGAGATCTTAGGTGTTTTTATACTTAATGAGAGTAGCTTCACATATAGGACAGTTAACTTAAATAAATTTTTATAACTTTCTACTGTTTGAATTAATCAATGCAGAGTAAAATCATAATTTATTTTTTTTGTTAAATACAAAAAAAAAAGGATTGTAATTTATCAAAAACTGTAAATAATTCACTTTCATATTAATATTTTTTTGTTTATTCAAAAGACCTTAAGAGCTATTACTCATATTATCTTCGAAAGAACTGATACTAATTTTGTCCATCTGAAAAAATCAAGAAATTTCTTTCTTTTACATTATGAGTAATTTTAATCTAATTCCTTTGAAATGGATTGTTTAGGAAACAATGTTATAGTTTAGGAAATCCACTAAGAAAGATGCTAATAATTAGCTGTAGAAAGAACAAGCTCCATTAATTTTAAAGAAAGATCTTTAGAATGTTTTTAATAAAAAACTTTTTTTTTTAGGTTGTTTAAAACTTTGTTTTTTAGGTTTAAAACTTTTTATCAAGGTTGTCATATTGTTACAGCAATACAAAATATTAGAGCAATATACATATCACTGGAGGAGCAGTTAAATTTTTAGCTGTATGCAAATATCAAGAAAACTCAGGAATATTATCTCCAGTTAATAAAACATTTCAACATAATATTTAAAATGGAATCTACTCTTATTTTAGATACATTCAATCCATTCTCTTTTTTAAGAAGAACTAAATAAAAAAAATATATTCGTTCACCAGATCCTTCACTGTAACACTTGTGATCTTGTGAAGATCCTTCACAAAATCTACACTAGTTTGATCAGATTTTGGAAATAAAAATAGTCTATTGTAATTAAATAATAAAAATTAGATTAATTATTACTGTACATAGATTTATATACTGTGTAACACTATCACTTATAAAGCAATATTAAAATAATAAAAAATACAAGTAAAATTCTTAATAAAATTAACAACATACCTTTTTGTATGTGATTAATAGCTTTCTTTTTAAGTTGTTCGCTGTTATGAATATCTACTGTTTCTAGATACTGAAGCACTTGAATATTAGGAGCCAATCTAATCATATTTTGTTCTCCACATCCAGCAGGCATCTTTACAAAATCTCCTAGGCCCTATCACTCCAACAAATAATCATGATTTCAATATACGTACATATAAAATTGTAAATAATAAAACTGATGGGGATAATTCCATGTGATGCAGTAGTACGTTGTATATGTACACGGTATGTCATAAAAGTTCCTAAACTAAATTAAATAAAAATGTAGATTGAAAGATAAAAACTAATTTACTCACATCACCCCTCTACATAGAACCCTTTTCTAATTATACACTCACTGCATCGTCGGTAGAGCCTGTCAAATGCTGTGAAGAAATTACTTGTGGGATTGCCCTAAACTACTTGGTGCAAGCATTTCGGATGGTCGGAATGTCGTCGAAAAAGCTGCCTTAAATCTTCAATTTGTTTCAGTAACAGAAAATAGTCTGCTAGCCATGTCGGGTGAATAGGGTGGATGGGATAAGACGGTGATTTAATTTGTGGCATTAATAACGTGTTAAAGCTGTTGTCATGTTTGCCAGGACATTGTTGTGCAAGAGAGTCCAACTCCCTAGATTCCGGTACTTGGACCAGATTTGACGAATGCGACACATCAGGCGTTTCATTACTTCCAAACAGAATTTCGGGCTGCCTCCATGGCATGAGTGGTGGCAAGAGTGGTAGTGTCTCAGCCTTTCACCTGGAGGTCCCGGGTTCAAATCTCGGTCAGGCATGGTATTTTCACATGCTACAAATCATCCACATCTCATCCTCTGAAGTAATATCTAACGGTGGTCCCAGAGGTTAAAAAAAAAATACAGAATTTAGGATTCACAGTTTGCCCGGTTGTGACAGTTTAACCAGTTGTGAGCACACTTTCGCACCGTTTTCATCATCAACAGCTGTTGACGGCCTCCTGCTTCATTCGTGATCATCCAACCACTCTATCATCTTTAAACGCTTCCACCACTTGTATGTTATAGTACTAGATGCACTTTCATCACCAACTGTTTGCTGTATCATAGAATAAGTTTCAATGAAAGATTTTTTAAATTGAACACATTTTATCATGCTTCCCTGTTCCATATCGCGAGCTCGCACAAGGCCGCATGAACACAACCTGTGCGGCCGAATATAACTCCAGACTGAAGTGACGAAGCGATGAAATTTTATACACACTCTTCAGACATCGTACTACATAGTTCCTTAGTTGTCCGAGAGATGGCATTTCTTGTATCGAGTACATATATTTAGTTCAGGAACTTTTCAGACATGTTGTGTATATTTGGTACAAACAGCTACATGCTTTCTCATTAGCGTTAGCTCAGAACTACTGTATTTGAGTGCAGATAAGAGGCGTTAATATAGTTTATTTATTCTTAATTATTCTAATTTTTAACATAAACTAATTTCAAACATTAATAAATGATTTTACATCAATTGTGCCCAAAATTATAACTCACAAAACCAAATTAAGCATAATAAATTACAGAAAAGGTGAATGCTCTATTTATAAGCGAATTCAACCACATGTAAAAATCTTTCTCTAAGGAAACTACAACAGGAACTACTTAGTTTTCTAATAAAATAAGGATTTAATACATGCACAAATTAACAATATATATATAGAAAAATGAAAAATATATTCTTCCGTATTCACTATGAATACATAAATTTTTGTTAATTTTCAGGAAAATCACAAATATTATATGCAAGAAAGAAAGAATATTTAAGAAAGATTGAAAGAATATTATCTTTCATTTTAATGTACAAAAATATAGCAGATATTGCAACATATTACTGTAATTATATCTTACATAGATATTAAACATATCAACAATGTCATATCCCAAATATTATGTTGATATAACACTGAATGATGTCATAGATAAGGGTTTGTGTCACTTAAATTCATTCATTTATAACAGAAACCTTTAGATACTGAATGGTAGATGTAACAGTGGATGATGTACTTTTATCATTTTCTTGAGGGAATTATAACTATTTATCTGTTATAGCAGTAATAAAACATGTAAAATACATGTATTATTACAGACAGTATTACACAACAGTTACAGGGACAGTATTACAAAAAAAGTTATGATTTAAAAAAATATATATTCTTTAGTAGTAACTATACAAAAGTGTATAAAAATACTAATTACAAAATTGATTTATTAAATAAAAATATTTTATAAATAATTTAAAATAAAATAAAAGTAAAATATTATTTTTGTCACCTGTAAGGCAGGACCCAGTATTTCAGGAGATACAGTTACATAGGCTCTAGCAGAGTTTTGAATTATATTCTGAGGCAGCGTTAAGTTCCATGGTGATTTTAATTCATCTAAAAACACAACAAAAAATATTAGATTTAATTTTCTCAACATACCGCTGGTATAATTATAATTTGATAAATAATGTATTGCTACTTACCAACAATATATTGTTGGTATAAGCAAATATTATTGGAAAGTAGGAATACATTGTTTACAAAAAAAAAATAAATAAATAAATACTTTACACAAATTCACAGTAAAAGCTCAGTAGAAAATAAAGTAGTACTTCTAGATGAATGCCCAAAAAAGAGTACAACGTATTTAGGATGTATGTTTGTTCCGCCATAACAGCACATGGCTCAACTGATTTAGATGTATGACAGTTTCTGGGAGTATCATAGGCTATATTACTAGTAAATATGTAAATATATATATGAATTTTATAAAATAAATTCTTTTTTGTCCATATTTTCCTCTGTACCAATTAATTCCAAAAGCATAATTATTTTAATTAATAACGATTTTATCTATAATTTTGGAAATAACATAAGATTTATATTATAATAAAACTAATACATCTGTTATCATGTACAATGAAAATATAAAACTTTAATGAAACAATATATATTTGAAAATAATTTTAAGGAAATTACAGACCTTATTAATAAATTTTTTAAAATAACAGAATTTCAAACTATTTTTAATTATAACAATAATCTAAGATACCATACTAGAATGAACTATTTTGAATCAATTGCACCAGAATTAACAGGACTTCCAAAGATACATAAATCTGGATCCTAATGCGCGACCTTTGTTTGATTTTACTTCTGCTCCATCTTATATTATTTCCGAAATAAGGATAAAAAAAAATTTAGATAATAGTTTATAATATAAAAAATGAGTATGAATTTATAAATAAATTAAAAAACTTAACAGTCTATGAAACTCTATTATGGTGAGTAATGATATAAGTAACATGTATCCTAGCATACCTATTGATAAAACATTTCATATAATAAAAAATAAATTAATAAATAATAATGAAGATCCTAAATTTACTGATAACATCGTTACTATTATAAGAAATATATCTCAACAAAATTACTTTGAATTTAAATAACAAATATGACACAAAGGAAAATACCTTGCCTATAGGATTTCCTTTATTAGCTATTATATCTGCGATGTATTCATAAGATTTTGAGAATAAAGTCGTTTATGGCATCACTCACATACATAAGGTTTTACTATGGACTTTTTATGTTCATGATGTTTTGTCATTTATGATGCGGTCATAATTTTGAATAAACTAAATTCATATCATAACAATTTAAAATTTACTTTTAAATATAAATAGAACAATAAATTTTCTAGGTGTTAGTATTGAAATTAACAAAAGTAATCAAATTATAGTTTCAGTATATAGAAAACAAATAGCCAATAAAACATCAATTCCTAGAAAATCAAATCATCCTTGTTCTCATAAAATAAACATATATACAGATATGATTAATAGAGGCATCCATTATACACAAAATAAAAAAGAAAAATTAAACAGAAATAAATACTGTAAAGCAAACTAAACTAAATTAAAAATGGGTGTAGTTCTTTGTTAATTGATAACAGCCAATATCAAAATTTAATAATACAATAACTTTAAAACCAATATATACAAAAGGTACACAAAGGTAAAACCCACATTACACAAGTTGATAACATTTACATAAAATATTTATATACCAATAGTACTGTGAAAATATTAAATTGTTAAGTTTATGACAAGGATAAATTTAAACCTCCGTACAAAAATAAAAATCGCATAATAAAATATTTAAAAAAAGAATAAACTGATTTATACAGTTTATGTGGTATTTATAAGATAAAATGTAATGACTGTGAGATATTTATATAGGCAAAACCAACAGATTGTTTAAAGCCAGATTTTGTGAACATTTTAGGCATTATAAAAACAAAAAAAATTGGATACCTAATGATACAGATCATCTTATAAACAACAAACATTATATCTTTGATGTTAATAATAATTTAGAAATATTGGAGATTAAAAAAAGCAATATAAACATTTAGATATTTTAGAAAAATATTTTATATATGTAAATGCAGGCAATGATTCAACTTGATCAACCTACAGACAGATTTTGACAGATATCTGCTTATAAAGCTGTAATAGATAGCAGTACTTTCATAGATATTATATAGAATATTTATTTACTTAAATAGTATCAGTATTGTATTTAGCTGGCCACATCCATATGTTACCCAACTGACTCCATATGATCTTGCATATGTGTTTGTATTTTTATTTTTTATTTTTTTAACCTTTTAATATTTTTTATGTTTAATATGTAATTATACAAAATTTTTTTTTACATAAAACTGTTGATGAGAGATCTCGCAAAAGAACTCTTGTAGAAAAACAACAAAATAAGTTAAGATATTTTTTAACTCTGTTCTTGGGTGTATCAAGTTGATTTACATTTTATATATATATATATATATACACACATATATATATGTTTAAATAAATTTAAAAAATTTGAAAACAAAATTATACTATATACAAAATTGTCACCTACATGCTCTTTAATTATCCTATATTAAAGAGCAATGGATTTTTTTTGGCAGTCATTTTTTTTTAATATTTATCTCTTAATAGATAAATTTATGTTGCAACATTAGTAATAAAAAGAAAACTTATAAAATCACAAAAGAAAAGTTCAAAGTAGAATTTTTTATTGTGAAAATAGCAAATTATTGAATGGGTTAATGATCCAACAAGTTTGTCGCCTTTAAAAGAAAGATTTCAGACAATTACTCAGACTAAAAGTTGTCTCATAACCCTTTATAGAATTGAATTTACATACCAAAATGAAAATGTTCACTTCATTGCCTTTACAAAAACTTTTTTACCCTCTCTAATTCAAAGATAGTTTAGTGAATCTCTAATTCAAAGGTGGTTTACAAAGTGAAAATCAGCAGTAAACTAACATAATAATTTTTGTACCATTCACAGTTTACTATATACTACACCAAGACTGTTTATTCTCAATGTTTAATTAACTTTATAAAAATTAGACTGAATAAAGCATGTAGCAAATGTTTTACGAAAGATATAATTGTTTGATTTACTAATACATTAATAACTGCAGCCTTAGTAAATTGTAATTTTTTTTAATGTTTGAAGGTAACGCAAATTTGGCTTGATATTGGAAAAATATAAACCTAAACTCTAGACTGAGTTTATAACCTATGCAAAGAAGAGTAGAAAGAAGTACAAAAAAAAAAATCAGTTCAATAAAGAAAAATAGAAAGTATTTCTTCTAATAATATAATCTGAGAAAAGATCATTACAAATTTATGCATGACAAAAATTATTACAAATTTTAAAATAGTCTTTGTAAAATACTTACCATTACCACAAAATAAAGCGGAGTAAGATTTTGAAATAAAAAAGCCTTCTGCCTTTACTTTTACCATTTTCACCACAGTGTCACTGTAATAAAAAAATACATGTTTATTTATTAAACTAATTAAGTTCATAATTAACTCTCTCTAAAAGATGTTAGTAAATTTTAATCATTATTCAGAGATTATACTATAATTAGAACCACTTAAAAAGATTCCCTGTTTGAAAATAGAACAAAAAAAGGTTACAATGAAATAATCTAAATTTCTGAACACTGAACTGTCTGCAATTTATCTAACAGTGCCAACTAACTCAAAAATCAAACAAAAATTCCCACACATAACGTGTATTTACATTATAATGCAAATAGACATATTTAAAATATCTGGTAAACAACTTACAGTAAATTAAACATTGTTCAGTTTACCTCACTCCTTGATAGATACCAGGGTTACAATATTCAAGAGCTGGTAATATGGTAGCAGTTACAGTAATATTAAGTAATCCTGTCTTATGAGCAGTTATTGTGAAGTTAAATGACTTTGATGATAATTCAGTGACACATTGGACAGCTGTAGCTGGATCAGTAACGCCAAGATCATTTAATATATCCACTGATATTCTAATCTGGAAATAAATTTAATGCAAAATTGAAAGCAAAGCCATAAATAAACAAAGACTAGAGCTGTTGAAGAATTTATATACAGAGTTGTATATAAGTAGTAGTCGTTTGAACATTGTATCATGTAATTTAATATAACATTATTATTATTACTATTATTTGTCATTATCATTGGAACAACAAAGTTTAAAAAGAAAATAAACAAGTATACACTGAAAATGTAAAGTTAATTATAAAACAAGACTTTAAAATATTTTTAAAATATTGGGGTATTTAAAAAGTTAAAAACATGTTACTACTCTTTGTCAAGCAGATCAACAAATTTAAGAATACGTACTGATAAACTAAAGAAATGTAAATCATGTGATTAAAATAAGAATAAATGAAAGTAAATTTAAAAAAAAAAATGTAGATTATGATTTCTTAAACTTATACTAGCAAAAAATCATTATTTTGTTTTAACATTATCAACCACTGATGAATTAAATTTAAAATATAATTTGCATAACCACACAAAAAAGTTATTTTTATAGTTTGCTGGTTATTTGGACTATCTTTAAAAAAGTATGTTATAAAATATGTAATTATGTTATAAAAACAAGTTCTAATAAATTAATCAATACAGATCTGTAACTTTATTTGCTTTTTAAAATCTTAAATAAAATAACAAACATGATATCCACTTAATATCCCCATTTACAGGGACATGTACAGGCTTATGCCAATTGAATCCTGCATGGTTTGAATAAAAAACCTGCCGCAAAATACATCAGCCAGACATATTTAAAACAGCTAGCTGTTGGCTGACACAAGAGGATTTTCTTGGGATATGTACAAAACTTTTGTCAGATGTGTTCAATGTCTTAACCCAACACATAGGGAATAACTTAAGGGTTTTTCTTTAGCACAACTGTTGGTGATAACATTGAATGCTCTAAGAGCAGTGTTGGATACAGTGCCAGGGTATTGTCAATAAAAATCATGCTGTGCACAGTTGTCATTGACTCACAGTTGTTGAAGCAGTGAACACAAAATGCTTTCTGTTGTGGGTTCACTACTTTTACACAGACTGAAGGCAGCATGTCATCAAAGGACGCCCCCAGCAACAAAGTGAAACTCTAGAGTCTCTTCTCTTATATGCTATTTAGTTCATTTGTTAGCTATGAACAGTTGCTCAGTTAAAGCCTTTCAAAATCAGATGAATTTTTTTGATACACCTGTATTACTTATCTTTAGTTAATGTTACAAGATCTCAATTAATTTTTATTAAAATATTATGATACAACCTGACCCCTATAAGAGAAAAACACCAGCCTTGTGCTGATTGCCACACCACCTCTTCTGTTCCTAGTCCAGATAGACTTTACTGGAGGTCATCTTTTACAAGAGGTCCTCTAAACCTTATAACATATCACAGTCATTAGTTTGACCTCTGTTGGGATGCTTCATCAGTTTAACCTTTGTCAGGATGCGATATCAGTTTGACCTCTTCAGTATGCCACTAATGCAAATGCCTCAGCAGACATCTCCATCAGTATATTTACACAACTTACTACTTCCTTTGTATAATCTCTTCCAACCACAAGCACTACCATAAATTACAATCCTCTACTATCAAAGTAACAGAAACATGATCCCCACATCTTCCTGTAACACCAAAGGTTTCACATAAAAACCCTTCCCATATTTAACTTCAGTTAGACTATGTACTCAGATCATTACTTGATTGAGTTTTCATATACCAAAAATACATAACTCACACCAACAAAACAAGTGCTGATCTCAATGACAATTTTGTCCTACAGTTCAATTAACTCAACGTTCTCTTGATTTACTTAAAAAAATCAAGAAACAGATTCACAACTTTAATAAGCCTCTAATGAAAACATACCTTATCTCTCTCTGCTCTGGTCCATTTTCAGGATTGAGATCAATGCCTACACCCTCCCACACCACACCTCCATCACAGAGTTCTCCACACATCCATTCTTATCATAACAGAAAATATCTCAGCTAACCACAGCTCAATTCCAAAACACCTATCTTAGCAAAATAAGCACCCAGATGGGTCCATAGCCACCTGGACAGTTACTCTATCTATAACAGAGTCAGACCCCTTCAACCATCCTTTTTTAAGACTAATAATCTAAGGAAGCCAGAATCTATGTACCAATCACTTTCGGTTTTCTAATTAATTTGAAAATCAAAACCAGAATTGATCCTCACATGCTCTTAACTACTTTGGTATGTTCAGCTTTGTAGTACCTGGGGCAGACATTTAAGGCATGGTGTAGATTTATTATTAAATTTTTCTGAAGTGAAGAGAATCAATCTAAAAAGACTTAAAAGTCAATTTGTAATGAGTGTCTCTCTTTAGTCCAGAGTATGTGAAGGGTGGATTACTCATTCACAGAGTATCGTAAAAGAACTGAAAATGAACCTTTGACCAAGAACGTCAGTTAATGAGAACAAACAGACTTAAGTTGAAGCACAGTTATATAATAATCTCTGATGAAATGGATGCACTACTTTTCCTTAAAGAGTCAAAACAAGCACGTATATGACACCAATATTCAAGTACCTCTCCAACCATGAAAAGCAAAACTACTCTTTTTAAGACTCATTCAATCCTCCATTTGCTACCTCTAGGGCAATCCTTATTTCACACTTTAAGAAACTATCACAAAAACTAAAATGAGATGAGTCACCCTACCTTCCTGATAAACCAAATTCTGTTCAGTCTACTTAATGAAATGTTTGAGAAGGAAGAAATTTGACTTAAATAAAGTTATTTATTCTGTGCATGGGCACATCAACATGCAACCAAAAGACTGTTTTTTACAATAAGCTAAGCACTGGAAAAACTCTGGCAGGAGACTATAAAGTAACACAGTAACAAAGTACCTTATTGTAATTGATAAATATATTCAATCAACGAAATTCCTGTTTATATTTTAAACCTGCTCCCCAATGTAGATAACATAATAATAAGAAATATTTTAATTGTTTCCTAGGTATTTTTAAAATAAGTTCTAATGAAATGTTACTCTTGACTAAATGATACAAACATTGTTCATGAAGCAAACATCCTTCTTTTGCTTTGACTAATGTAGAGAGTGTTTGCAGAAAGACTAAAAACACAACTTTTAATTTAATTTTTTGCTGCTCTCTATTCTAATTCCTCAAATGAATTGGAAACACACTGTTTCCAACTCTCTGATTCATAAGAAAGAGGGTATATTAATAATATTTTGCTTTACATTACCTGTCTCAGTCTTTCTTACATCTGTGATATATTTTAAGAATCCTAGGTACAAGAGACACTAGTTGTTTTCTTTGAAAGTAATGGTACTTATAATACTGCCAGTTCTTCAGTAGCAAAATGATAGCATCTTCATCTTTCCTCCAAAAGGTTCTGAGTTCCGAGTCCCAGTGAGGCTTACTGTCATTTTTTGAATGCTACAGATATTACATATAATCACATGCAAAAGCCTTGAGCCTAGGTTGTGAATTAATCATTTAAAAATAGTTCTTATATTAAGTTGAGTGAATATGGTGTTTGTAGGATTGAATATCATTCTGCGTTTTGGCTGGCTTGGCATTCTGGCCAATATATATACATTCAGCTTAATAAAAAGATAATAGATAGGAAACCACTTCATTTTCCTCTTTCCTTAGTAAGCCTGGAATGGGATGTTTGTTTTTCTTAAGAATGGGTATTTCACTTTTGGGATGACTTATAGTCACCCCCAAATTCCATCAGGTCAACCAGTACAGTTATTGCACTTAATGCACATACATCTATTCTTAATATATTAAATTACAAAATAGCATTATTATAAATGATTATAACTTAATATTTACTAATGAATTTACTAATGGTTTGCTTTGACATTTGTTATTTATTTTAGCTATTCAAGAGTAACAGAGAATTAACTTTTAAATCTTGTTTATATTTTTAACTTTAGGATTTTAATTTAAGATGGATTTTAAATTTGGAATTGATTTTTTTGTGCAATTCCATTGCTTTTGATAATTAGCGATGGGAAACAAATACCAACTTTTAAAACTTTCTTGATTAACTCTAATAAATTTTTATACCTTTTATATATATATATATATCTTTTTAAATTATCATATAACCATGCACGTTAAAATATTTTAAAGAACTCTGAATATTAACATTTAAAAATATTTAATATTAAATTACTATGTACTTTAAAATAGAATTAGGATTAAAATATGTTTACTTTTAAAAAATATATCATACCGGAACACTATGACCAAGGTAATTGTACACAACAACACTGATTCCAACTCTTTCAGTCCTTATAAACACATTTGGAGCACTAAGTGTGAGAAAAAATGGGAGCACTGTAACAAATGTAGATGGCTCCGAAAGTCCAAAACCAACTTCATCATTAATGCAGAAAACACTTGTATCCCATGATGTAACAGTATGTGGTGCATTAGTATCCAGTGTCAATTCACCCAAATGACTACACAAAAAAGAAAAAAATATGTATACATATACTTATTATTTTGATTGAAAAAAAATATATATCAAGATCGCATGTTAGTGAAATAGTAATATTTGTAGTGATTCAATTAAATCCAATATATCAATGACGTCTGTCTCATGATCTGACAATTTCAAAACAATGGAAAGTCTCAAGAAATAGCAACTTCAGAATAAAAGAATGTTAAATAAGAATTGAAGCTAGCTTTAGAGAATAGGTTCATTCGCATAAATTTTTTATGAGATTGGTATCTTTTCCTTTTTTCTATCTATTAACATTTTTGGCTAGAAATTTGACTACAGATATACCATTGTATTCATAAATTGCCTCAATTAACAATAAAAAGTTTAGTTTTTAAAACAACAGTTTAGTGCTTTCAAAAAATTTAGTTCTTTAAAACACCAATTAATATTTTCGACTTAATGAACTTGTTAATGAATTTTGTGTGCAAGTTAGAAATTCATTGTCTAACATGTACAATATTATTTTAAATATTTAATTCTGAATAATTAGAAAAATTCAGATTAAACTATGATGTGAATGGATTTTAATTAGAAAATGTAACTACTTCTAGTCGTAAATGTAGGAATAAGTAAGAAATTTTTATTCATAGATAACATACAAGTTCAGGCTACATATCATCAATTTATTTTTTAAGAAAGAAAATATGAATGATTAAAAAAAAATATATATATATATAGAAATGACAAATCTATGGAGTACTCATCTTCAGCAATAATACTAATTCTTTTTTTCTAATCATTGGCCTTACCATCCCCCTTCTAGCCAAACCTTATCCACCAACATCACATGGAGGGAAGGGAAGGCAGATCAATGAAAGAGTATGACAGAACAGCAAAAGCCTTTGTATATCAGTCATGGGCAAAAGATTTATAAACAAACTCATGCATAAAAAGAAAAAAATAATCTACGCTACTTTAACCTACATATTACATAATGAAGATGATGAAAGGCCAACATGATTTAAGTCATACCTCCCAAAGAATAACAAAATATGATATATATGAAATAAAGACTTAGCTACAAAAACATAATGAAAAAATAAAATAAAATAAAAATGGATGACCTCTATATCAAGAGCAAACTGATAGTAACGAGCGAAAAGAAGACACCAACAGGAAGCATAAGTAATTAAATAAGCAAAATAATTCTGTTGTCAGAAGATTGAAGCAGAATGAATAAACCCTTCATCCATATGTTACACACACATAACAGCTCCAGAAGTCCTTCTTACAGTAGTGTCCCATTGCTAAGGTGTCATAGTCCAGCCAAGACCATGGTGAAGACCCAGAAATAGCCCAGGAGTAGCGCTGGCCTGATGCTATTCTATTCACACCAGAACTGTCAGCACTATCACAAGCTCAACAATGAAGAAATCTTAGATTTGAATTTTGGATCTGTCTGGCTGGAAGAAATCTAGTCACTGAGAAAACTCTTCTGTGAGACAACCACATAACCAGATAGCAAACTCATGACCCTTGACTCAACAAAAACTCTAGAGCACCTCATATCAAAATTTGGCACTCTCAAAGCAATGTTTGTCTCAAATGGCTGATTACCATGAAGATATTTGTGAAAGAACAGTAAGTCAGAGATATATCATTGATCAGCCAGATGCTGAATTTTAATAAAACAGCACCTTGCTTCATTTTCATTAAGACCTGCAATTTCTGGAAACATAGATGCAAGAAATGAAATAAATCTTGTAAACTGTTTCTGTAGAACACTCGCTTTTAACATAAACTCTTTGAGGAAAGATAGCTTCTATACATCTGCTTTTAGGGATGTTGTAGGGACAAGGGAGGTTTTATTTGGTTTCCAGATTTTAGTTTGGAGATGCAGGAATTTGAACTGTGGTGTGTTCACCTATTGCATTGAATATCACAATGGATGTGCTAGAGTACAAGAAGAAGAATGATATAAATATTGCAAGGTATTTGTATTGGACGAGAAAGATTTGAAAATTATCATAAGGGCCACGAGGTAGGAGTTTGAGAAAAAGATGTAATAGTAAAAATGCTCAAACTTTTCTGAAGTGTAGAGCACAATTGTTTATTATCCTGTTTATAATTTAACCTCGATTTTGAAATGGTATTTAAAGAAGACTTTCAAGATGCCAAGAATGGGATAATGTTATTATTGAGCAGTATTGGTTAAAACATTAACTTCTGTCAAACCATTTTAAGGAAGTAGTAAAAATATGATTAGACATTAAAGTTAACTAAATAACATTTGTAGTATCAGTAATAATGATGTCCACAATTACAACTAAGGATAAAAATCAACAACCAATTAGTTAAAAGACTCTTTAAATATGTATAATTGGGTACCTTCATCTTTGACAAACGGGAAATTTTATGGGATGATTAGTCAAACATGGTTAGGAGAGAATTTATAAAAATTATTTTTTTTTTTAAATTCATCTCTTGTCAATGAATAAAAAATGAATTTGTTATGCTATTATATAGTCTCTGTTTTGCTGTTCAGTGTGAAATTATGGAAACTTAGAAAACCAAAAGTGACTGTATTACAGACTCAATGAAATGCTGCAAAGAATGACAAAAAATTCAAAAATAAGTGATACTGTTAAATGTAGGAAATTATAATTCTGTAAATAACGCAAAACAAAAAATATTTTTACAAAATGTCCTGCAAGTAAACTCATTAGATGTAAAGTGTGAGTAGAAACCTACCCTGCCTTAAGAACTTTCAATATGGTTTAACTAAAGTGACAGATCTCTTGACAAAGTGAAAATAGCCATGGTGATAGTTCACAACCAAAACAGACAGGTAGAATAAGATTTAGATTTGTAATCAAACAAAACAAAAGAAAAATAATAAAATTCAAAGGGAAAAGTTATATGTAGTTGTATGTAATCATACTTCATCTTACAGTAAAAATAAAATAGATATGGATCCATAAAATGGTTTACTGATACTTCTAACATTATTACTAGTTAACAGTTATGCTATAGAACTAAGTATATTCATTAATATGCTAATTTAATCACTTGTTTAACAATCTCAAATTAATACGCAAAAGAATTAAAACAATATCAGAATTAGAGGATGTTCTTGCAGATGGCAAATTCTAATCAGTCACAATATAATATTGAAACTAAAATACTTCATTACAAAAATAAAGTTTGCTGAGAAATCATGAAAAAGATAATAAATAAAATAAAAATTTTGTTGCTTGATAAAAATGATAAAACAATTTAAGTACCAGTTATGGTGTTAATACCAAAACATTTTTATTAATACCTAAATGAAACAGAACTCAAAGTTCTGTACATTTAACACATATAAAACTTACAAAATTTGTTTTTTACCTAACATTAGTGATTTTCCATAGCCAGGCTTCAGGAAAGAAGTTACGAAAACTCTTTGCTTTATAGTTTGACACTGAAGCCACATCAATAACATTATTATCAACATTATCGCCATTAGTTTTTGACTGGAATGCTATAAGTGAAACTGGTAGCAGATTATTCCTGTTGTTAAAATTATCAGAAGATGGTGATGGATAATCTAAAATAATGATGATAAATATGAATACAACATCAAAAAATATTACAATTGAATTGTATTTATAAAAAAAAAAAATAAATAAAATTTGTATAATTCTCCATCTTTTTATTGCATACAATTATTTATAACTGCAAAAACATGAGAAACAAGAACAACTTTGGGTTTCAGCTGCAGGATAAGTTTTTGAGAAAGAAAAAGATGGAAAAGAAAGAGATTCTTTAAAGAATAAGAACATTTGAAGAAACAAGATAATCAAAGTAAAAATACAAAAATTTAATGTGGTAAAGTGCAGTTACACTAAAGAGTTTAGACAAATATGTATCAAGTACATTAATGAATTTTAATTTATTTTTATAGACATAAAATAAAGAATAATGTGTTCATTTGTATGTAATAAATTAAGGTCCTAAATAAATTAAGGACAAAAAGAAAGTTAATTATTTTTCAACTTAAAACTCTGATCTGACTACAATAAGTTTGGTCAAATAATTTTGGTTCCAATGCATTACATAGCTGCAATTTGTTATTATTAACTTGCATTTTATAAGTTAATTCAAATTTTTACTACTGTAGTAGAGTGTACACTCGGTTAAAACTGTGTTCAATGAGATTCTGCTGTTCTATTTAATTCATAAAATAGTCTCAAATCTACATCCATCATGCATGTCCCAACACTTCATTTTGACAGAAAAGTATAATTTATACTTCAGTAAAATTGCAGAATTAGTTGAATTTGTGTTGCCTTGATAATTCCCTCAATTCCAAATCTGTCACAAAATGCCCATCAGATCCAAAAATACACTTTTGTAAAAAACTATAATATTTTAAAAATCATTTAGTTGTCAGTTAATTTGTTATAGCTGTTCAAATTTTACTTTTCTGAAAATCTCTTCCAATTGTTAACATACTTTATTAAATGGAAATGAGTTTTGCCTGATATACTTAAATTATGAAATATATATAATTTGAGGGTTTTGACTAACTCTTCAATGAGTTTCTTCAAAACTCAAAGTTACTCAATCGATTATTTGGCAGCATTTTCTGAACTGTTTGAATTTTGTGAAGACAGAAAGAATCGGTATGGTGTACTCTTCTCTTTCAAATGTTTAATGACAGAAAATGTTATCTACTAATTGTCGAGTCATATCAAGTCTACTAATTGAGCTGGTTTCCTTACTCATTCAAAATTTTTAGGGGTCTGAATGTGTTCAGATAATAGGCTAATAAAAAATTTAATTTAAAAAATAATAAAATTAAATTGTTTACTTACAGCAATAACATATCTTAATGATAGTAGTATTGTCTAAATAGCAATTATTTTCCTTTAAATTATTTTATTGCAGTTTTATTAAGGTGGATGGAATTTTTTAAATAAACACAGTGATCATAAATTATTCAATGAATTCAAGGTAGAGAATTATTCAATGTATAGAGGTAATTATTCAATGTATTCATTGCCAGAGAAGATTACTTTTTCTAAAAATGCATTTTACTCCATCAAAAATATCCCTGACAAAATTGTAACAGCATGGTTTATTGTCATCTTCAATAACATGGATCTACTGAATTTTATATGAATGAAGTTTTAAGTGCTTACGTGGGACCTTCACAGTTATCAATTATAGTATTCCCAATTTTAAAGTCGCATGGCGAAGTCACTTTACTTGGATTTCTCTGAAAAGTTTCACTTAATCAATCCACAACTTCCTCAAAGATGGGAGATCTGCCACCACCTTTTTTGTACAATACACTTCCTAAATCCTTCAAACTGCTGATACACTGTTGTTACATTGCACCGGCTTGTTTATTCACAGTAACTCTAGTACCTACACTAATATTAAAAAATAAATCAACATGTACTAAATCGTTCAGTTCATTTTTTATTAACACCTAAAATATGTTGAACAATTTATGTTCACTTTGTATTTCAGTAAAAGTAGGAAAATGCATCATGAATAAAAGCATAATTGCAAGTTTAAATTAAACAGTAGATAACAGTTATAATAATATTATATTATTATTATTACTATACAGCAGAAAAATTAGTTTTAGAATATTAATAAGCTAGCCTACTAACTGAACAATTCATTATTTTGGAAACTGGTAACATGTGTTTATTTTGGTAATGAGGTGCATTTCAAGGTATAATGTTTAAAGCCTTAGTAAATTTCCCACAGTTGTTATAATTAGTTAATGCATTTTTCTAGCTTTCCTGTGTTGAAATTATTGTGTTGTAAATTTCATTGAAATAAAATGACAGAATTTTTCAAGTAGGTAGATAATTAGAAAATAACGTATAAATATTTAGAGTGTAAGCACATAGGATTAGAGTATGCCAAACTCTTAGATAAGTTTTCTTTTTAATTGGATATTACAGATTAAACATTAACAAAATTATGTATCCCCAAAAAAAAAATCGTAAACTAATTTTAGTATGTAATTTTATTTTTACATGACTGCCCCAAAAAGGAGTGTAAGTATTTCAGCATAAGTATGTATGTATGTTTGTTCCAACGTAGAAACTCAATGGTCAAACCAATTTAGATGTATTACCCCATGTTGAAAACCTTACATTACCAGGACTGTCATAAGCTATATAAATATGTACGTATATATAAGTAATAGTGGAGATTCACCAGTTGAAGCACAAGCTTTAATGAATTAAACTAATGAACTGTGAACTGTGAGCCCTGAGTTAGCTGGGTTTCAACTGAATGATTCAAATTAGTTGAATAAGTAATTTAAAAATAATATAATTAAATTTAAGTTAAATAAAATAATATTACATAGATTTGAAAAATTTCTCTTTAATAATGTGCTTACTATGGGGGACTGCTTACGAGACTAGAGTGATGAGGTATGCAATGCTAGAGTATTCATTACCATCAACTGATAATGCCAGGGTGCTGGTAACAAACAGTGCCCCCCATGCCCCAGAAGCACTATTTTGGAAAGTCCAATGGGGTGCTCTTATAATATTTTTACAAACAATCATCCAATTTTAAAAATTCAAACAGGGTATTTGTTAATACAATACAAAATCATAATGAAACAAAACCAGAATAAAAATTAACTGATATATACAGAAAAATCAAGCAAAATTTACTATACTGAGACTAGTTTGAGCCCAGCGAACTCCCAATAACAATCTTTGAACCAGTTCAATAACGGTATGATTGGAGGTAATGCTGTCGACATCAGATTGAGGATCAAACCCATTATTGTCAAATTTGATGCTTTAGGGAGGGCACAGTTAAACGATATATGCTGCCACTAATATTGTACTGGGCTGTGATGGTGGATAAACTACAAAGAACTACCCTAAATAGAACTGTCATAGATCTGAGCACTCATATCTTTGTCAAGGGCCAGGCCTATATAGCACAAGTTGCACTAAGTTTAATGATTGGAGTTTGGTCATTATTTGGATCCCAAAAACTGGATAATTAGTTACTTTTCTTTCTTAAGTTATGAGCATATAAAAGTTTGATATGTAAATTTCTCTACGCATATAAATTTGTATGATATTTTTTAAACACTTTTCATTTATGTTTTTAATAATTGTATACGAAAAAATTGGCACGAATAAAAGAAGTTAAAAGTTTGTCATGCAGCTAGTTTATACTTTAAAATTCATAAAATTGTTAGCATTTATTAATCAATGAGGTTAGAAAAGAAATGTTAAATTTTATAAAATTGTTAAACCTCAAATCAAAAACATTTTTGTTTTTAATCTGCCACCTCTGCATGAATAAACTTTATTTTTCCTTTGAGTCTTTAATCTTCTGTCATCTCTCAGTTGTCATTTTTCTTATTAATTCTCCATGTTCTGTGATTATCCTGTTGTTTCCTCTTCAATTTTGAGCCACTTTAAATCTTATAAACTTATATACATCATTCTTGAAAATTTCTCTGATTAAAATTTCTTCCTCTCTTCATCTTCATCGTTGAGATCCTTTTCTATTTCTAGAATTAAATTCTTTTTATTTTTGAGTTTATCAATGAAATTGAACATCTTGTCAATTTTTCTTTTTTCATTCTTCAAATGACCATAAAATATTTGTAAAATATTCTATAACAATGTATATGATAAAAAACTTTAATTTACATATTTTAATTTTTACATGGCTGACAAAAATTAATAATACTCACTGCAAGTACAAGGCAATATCAATTAATTTTTTATTTATAAAATTGTTTGCATGGATCTAATTTGTTTGTAATGAAATAAATCATAACGATAAAGGTTTAAAATTTATGAAATTTCTCAATTTAAAAATGTAAGCAATTGACAATAATAATTCATTTATTATAAGGAGTATTTTTATTTCAATTGCTGTAAAATTAAAAAAATACCAGGTTAAAAACATTTTCAATTAATGTTTTTGTTTTGTAGTATAATTTTTAATGGTATTCTTATTTTAGTACTACTATAAGCTTATAAAAAAATTATATTTTTTTTTTATAAGTGAAAAAAAATAATTTGTGTAAAAGTATATAGCTGAAAATGCTAAGCAAGACATCAAATCTTTTGTCTATGTTCACACAACATCTGTAGAGAGAAATTTCTAACTACTAGCTACAGGGTCTGTATAATAAGTAACCGGACTGAGCCTGCCCCGCGCCGTCATAGCGTCTGCTAACCGGTATCTGGTG
>JAAAKQ030475869.1:0-22970 GCA_010016005.3 Zanna intricata | reverse complement strand
ATGCCTGACTGGGATTCGAACCCGGGACCTCCGGATGAAAAGCCGAGACGCTACCACTCGGCTACGGAGGCCGGCCTCAAATTAATTGTGAGTTCTATCTTACTTTATTTGTGTATCTGGTAGCTTATAACTATAAATAATTAATATATATAAAGGATAATTCCAAATTGCAATGCAATTTTTCAGGAGATGATTCTATAACAAAAAATAAGGAAAAGTCTCATACAAACTTAGGTCAGAAAATGGTTTTGTTAGCGACTTTCGACTCATGAAACATTTAGCTCTGCTTTCTGCTCCCTCTGTGAAATTAAACCATACTAAAATTCTTGGGGTATAAATCTAGATGTAAATTTGGTGCTTCCTTACAGATTTTGATCTAAGAAACTGAATAAAAGTGGTCCAAATACAGATTTGAATACGAGATTGTGGATACCAGTTTTCTTTGGTGGTTGGGTTTCAGTTAACCACACATCTCAGGAATCAACCTGAGACTATACAAGACTGCACTTAATTTACATTCATACATATCATCCTCATTCATCCTCTGAAGTTAATACCTTATGGTGGTTTCAGAGGCGAAACTGAAAAAGAAAGAAATACCTCTCTACCTTAATGAGATAAAGAAATTATACATGTATATTACATATATGTAATAGTTTATATAATACAACCTAATTTATAGACTATTAAATATTTTTAATAAAAAAGTAGACTAAATAAAATTCATGCAAATTGTAAAAAACTATTTTTTAAATGCAAGAAACCATTTTTATGGACTGCAGATGCTTTCAACTTCTAAGATTATTACAATATTTACATATTAAGATGTTTGCAATAATAAATGTACATATAAATGATACATAAATTATCATAGTTTATATAAAAATATCAAAACAAAAATTATTATTACAAATCTAGATTAAAATAAAACATAAAAGAGTAAAATGTAAATTAGAACCATATTTATAATTATTTTTCTTTCAGTTCTATTTAAAAATATTCTCCCACTCTAGGCTAGAAATAATAAAACCGCAACATAAATAATTTATTTAATTATTGATTCAATTAAATACAGGTAATTATAAATTCAGTTAGAGTTGCCATAACAAAATATGAATCCTGTAGCATATAAGAAATGTCCTGCCTGACTGAGATCAAACCAATATTACGTGTATAAAGTTTACCAGGACAACTAAAACATTTATAAATCTAACTTGTGAAGTTTTCCAGATTTTTAACTAGAAATGAAACATGTAATTTAATTTATCACTGTAATTTCATTTTTTAAACAACTTTTAACTCCAACCTTCTTGGTAGAATGGTATTATCTCAGCATTTCATCACCATTTCAATCCTAATCAGGTATGGCATTCTTCATATGCTACAAAATTTCTGTTCCTTATTTCCATTCTCAAGCTTTGAGCTTATGAAGTGATCTTATACGAGATAACAGAAAAAAGTGATCTTACCAGCAAGATATTCAATTGATATTGGACTCTAAATTATACAAAACATTTAACTAAATATTTTCTAATTTCATTTATGGTTAATTCTCCAAAACTTTAACTTAGAAATTATCACAATGGTTTCATCAATTAATCAGAAAAATATTGAACAAACATGATAAAATATGATAATACATAAAGATTACTAAATTTTAAATGATAGTTTCAACAGATAGGATGTTTCCTTCCAAAAAACTTTCCAAACCCTATTTACAATAGCTTCATCACTTATCTCTAGTACTGTATTAATGGCACCTGTGCTAACCTTTTTATGGTAGTTCCATTAACAACAAATCTATCAGATACCCCACCGAATAAGATGTTAATTAACTCCAAAAGATGAAGGAGAAGAAAATTTCTATAAAATTAATAATTTTAGAGTAACCTTTGTTCAATGTATAATTTCTTTTTAATCAATCAATTTTAATGCCACTAACAATACATTTATCATAACTGGGATAATAAATTAATATAGATTCTTTACCTTTTTAAAAGACTGGTACATTTCTTAATCTTAAAATATTCCAATATTACTGATAACTGAATTTGACTATCAATGTAACTAGTGTATTTAAAGTGTAATGCTTTTGGACTTTTCAACAAAGATGAATAATAACACCAACTGAAGAACTGAAATTGATCTTACAACTTACATGCATTGACGTTACATGCTTTATTAAAGTGGTGTAAATTACAACCAACTACCCAATTTCAAACTAAATTTTTGAGTACTTCTTATGGCTGTTGGGATAACAAAAATTTCTTAGAGATAATATAGTACACAGACTATCTATTCTTTATTCTTGATGTGAAATAAAGTAAAAATTACAGTCATAACAATTATAAATAAGAAAAAGGATTTATCATTACAAAACTCAAACTGAAAAAAGTAGGCTGACCTAATTCCTATCAACTAACTCATTTTTATGATAATAAATGAATGTTTTAGCTTATGAAAAAAGTCAAGTGAGACTAGAATTTAAACTCAGAAAAAACAGTATTATTCAACAATAGTTTTTATCAAAAACAATGAAAATAATTAGTAGTATGTTTGGCGAGTAATAGTTATTATTTTATAATAAAGTGACAAATTCCTAATTGGAAGAAAAGAAATCTCTGCCTTATTTCCAATTAAAGAAAATTTACATAAATAATACTGTTAGTAGTCAAGGAAATTTGATAGATCCAATGTATGATACTATACATTCATTTTTGACTTTATTATTAGTGAATACTATTCAATGTTTTGTTTGAAACTTACAAAATATCACATGGAAACATAATATCAAATATGCTACAAAAAAAAAATCAAAGAAGAAATTCTCTAATTTTCTTAAAACGTCAGTAAGAGTTGAACATAGTGCACTGATAAATGTACAAAATGAAAATTTTAAAAATACAATCATATACTTGGAATTGAACCTATTGTAGCACACTTAATAGCTTAGTTTAGTAATTTTCTGTTGAAAGCCTTTCATCAACTACATCATGCTTTTTAGTAAACCCCTTTTTAAACTGACAGTTTATGATTGGGGAAGGATGCTTGAGTTTTTGTCATTTATAAAGATTACAAAAGAAATGTTCCTTGGGAAGGATCATCCAGGAAATTGATGAGTATGAAGTTTAAAAAGTTTCTATGGTTAGTCATCTTTAATAAAGCAATTATTTTGTAGATATCTAAGTTAAACAACTGTGAGTAAAGTTACAATGCCATTGTAACAGTCACAGTTTAATTGTAAAACAAAAACTGTAAAACTTAAAAACAATTTAACTGTAATTAAGGGAAAACTTCTCCATGCTGATTTGCAATGAGTAATGGGGTCAAAATTTAAAAAAAGTTACAAGTTATTTCTGGGTGGCCCCAAAATTGTTTAAATAAAACTGAATTTAATAATGTTTAAGGATATGTTATGAATGATATTCAGGTCAAATAAATTTTGATCTTTTTATCTGTTCTGTTTATACCAGTTAAAAAGAATTAAATTAGGATCTTATTTAACGTAACTGAAATAAGCATATGATGTCTATTATGCTGTAAATAAGCAAATGATACAAAAATATTACTCTGATTACTTCTACTTATACCAATAACAACAGAAATTATATATAGTTAGTAATACATCACAGAAGCAGGCCCAGTGAATACTGGGACCATAATGGATTTACATACCTGAATTTTTATTAATTTATTAAAATGAAGCTTTCATCAGATTGTAAAAAAAATCATCATAATATGTTAACTGAATACATACAAACACCATGCTGTTTATACCTTTAAATGTTTACAAATGTGTATTCTTATCTTAGACTTCATTAGAGTACAAACCATAAGTGATAATTTATTTACTTGAATATAGAATTTTCATAACAAGCTTATCAAACTATCATTTACAGAGACATGAGTGTTTTTTTATAATTTAACTTTTTAAAATACAAGTTTATAACAAAAACATACTAACTTTATAACAATTAAAAATTATAACAAAAACATACTTTCAGATAACTAGTAATTTGAATAATGATTGTAATTTCATTTTTCTGCTTATTTACTCTATAGCTCAACATAATAGGAATAAATCCAGCTGCTTCACATGATAAACCTAATGCATTATATACAGTAAAACAAGAAAAAATTCACTATTTCTAGTAGTAGAAAATAAACACTTGTTTTTCTTATTTCAGAAATACTAGAGGTTGAACAAATTATATCTCATAAGCTCATCAATTAGAGCTTTAATCAATGGCTTATACTGACTTAGTATCTCATAAATTAAAATAATCTATTACTGAAATCTGATACAAAAAAATTAAAAATTTTAAAAATATAACAAAAAATTATTGTATTGGAAAATAAATACAAACAGTCATACATCGTTTGACATTACGTCTGAAAACAAAGCCTCAATATAATGAAGTCCATTAAATCTTATTTCATGAAAACACTTCTAAAGGATAAATAAAGATAAAACACTGTAGACCAACAAACTTTTATACAAACATTATTTATTAGTTGAAAACATAAACTTAAGGAACATAATTAAATATATTAAAATTTATATGTATTTAAAAACACAAATAACTACTATTATCACCCAATAGTTGAAGATTTAAAAAAATCTTGGGATTTACTGAGTCAAAAAAAAAAAAAAAAACTTTTTGAAGATGAAGTTCCTTTTGATATAAAATTAACAACAAAACATTTGGAAAGATGTCTGATTGATATAGATAAAACTTTTTGTGAAAATGACCCAGATTTAGGAATAAGTATTATTACAGAAAGATCAATCTTTATAAAAGATTAATATATTGCATATAAAGACATTAAGTCGTTATATGCAATTATTAAATGAAAGAGAAAAAAGGCTTAAAAAATCAAATTTAGATTCATATTTTCAAAAGTTATAATTGCATAATTTAATAATGATCATTTTATAATAAATAAAATTTCTTCTTAAACGTGTTTGTGATGATTATATAATTTATAATACAAATCTTTTAAATATATATTAAAAAAAAAAACAAAATAATAATTTTTGTTACTGATTAAAATAAATATTCTTAACTTTGATGTTTTTAATGTTTTCAAAATTTATTGAATAAAAATTACTTTCCTTAAAAATTACATATAAATATATGTATTTATGTGTACATATAATTTATCAAGAAACTTGTCCCTATCCTGTCCATAATATTTTTTACCTTTTATATTGAACTTTCATTTAATGATGCAATTTCATGAAATGTATCCTCTTTGTTAAACAAGGTATGACTGTCTGTATACAATAATGAACAAGTTTATAACAGAAAAATTAATAAATCCCCTCAGAAATACATCCAGTAAGTGGAGATAATATTGAACTTATAAACACACCAATAAAAAAATTAAATTCAAAAATATGATTACAAAACCATTTTAAAGTGATAACTTTATAATTAAAAAAATCTTATATTACTGACATTAATTCACAGCAAATAAATCTTCACACTAATTACTGAAAAAAATACATATATAAAAAATTGTTGAATTAAAATGAATTCATATAGATAGCAACATTTATATTCTTTATAGATAGTAACATTTTAAATACAGTCTAACATTTTATACTTTTCCTGGATTTTGTTTTATTATTCTTAACTATTATTTTTATAGAGGTTATTTTTAATCTAATAATTTTATATATATATATATATATATATATAAACAAAATCAAAATTACTACCTGTAGTAAGCTTAAAATAAAGCCTTTCTTCTACCAGTAAAAAAAAATGCACAGTAATATTGAGATATTACTTTCAATACTTTACATTATAATCAAAATATGCATCTATCACAAATTGTTCAGTTATTGTAGGGGAGGCTAGTTCCTACAGAAATCGCACTCTCTCATACAGATTTTCACACACACACACTACACATCATTCATCTCATCCTCTGAAGATATACCTAATCGTTCCAGAGGTTAAACAAAAAAAAAAAAAAAAGTAGGAGTGGACCAAAGCTCAATAGAAGCACAACACGCATATACAATCAGCTCTTCAATGAGTATTAGATAGAACTCTCAGCATGTCCAGCAGTTTTAGACATTTTAAATGATTACCCACATCAATTGCTGGTCAAACCAGAATCCTAAAGATCTAACCCTCATGCACGGTTCAACTGATTCACCATGTAAAAAGGGGTCAATATGTCCGTTCCCTCAAGTGGGAAAAGTCAATGCATTTTGTTTTCTCTGGGGAAAACTTTCCAATGCTACTAGCTGATTTTCAAGTACCGTGAAACACAAAAATATTGTACTCCCCTTTCAATTAATATCCACAAAGGTGTAGACGTGGAAAGAATATCACATTTATATTTTTAATATATATTGAATCGGCTTAAAAACACACATAACATTTTGTTACTTGTGTAAGAAACATATTTGGTCAAATTTTCAACTTGTTTTGTCTTGTATAATTCCCAAACATTTTCACGGAGCAACTCATTCAATACTATCACAACTGCAATTTTCATCTATAAAGATTCCATAACGGGGTAGTTTGATCATAATTTTACTGGAATTGGTTGAATTCATTAAAGACTAATCATCATCTTCATTTTTGAGATACTGAGCACTAGTACTAGAAGACATACTTGCCGTTACAATATATTTTTTTTTATTGAACAACTTTATGTGATACCATTTTCATTTTTTCTTGATTTGAGTAGAGATACAAACTCTTTCAGTTTGGGAAATAAAAGTTTGTAGAATGCAATTCGTGGACAGATAACAAAAACACAACTTCAATATTTTACAGCAAGTTTTTGTCATTGAAGCTAATCATTATTCAAACTAATGAAGAAGTATTTTACTTCTTTTTTTTCTCCTTTCCGACTAAAGATCCTTTCATTATGATCACTGCCATAATCATATATTAATGATGACATGCTCATATACACTCCCATGATCATTCCAGTATGGCAGTAAAGTTGTATTGTTACAAATTTTGTGGTTGTTAGGGTTTATGTTTTCTAAATTTTTAAGTTTTTATTTATTTTTTTCTTCGTTTTGTTGATGTAATTATAGAATTATGTACTGACTGATGATGCAGATCCCGCAAAAGTTGACTGTTGCTATTAGCTTTTTTTTAGGTTTTTCTTATTTGCTGGTTAAGTTCTTATTTTTTGAGTTTAATTTGCACAATGATCAGTATGTTAATGAATTATTTGAATTTTCAGAAATATATTACTAAATGTAATTTGAAGCTAAAATTCAATAAAAAATTACTTTAGCAATTTTTTTTTTGTTTCAGTTCATTCACATATTTTACATTTTGAAAATTTAGTTACTGCTATCTCAAAAAACAGGAGCAGCAGTTAAGATTGAGTGAATAAAATATTGATTTCACTGTTGGTTTTTTAGTTTTATTTTAAGTATCAATTATTTACAATGAGATAATTAAAAAATCAGAGTTAGATGCAAGAATCTGAATTAACCATAAGAAACTTCAAACCTTCCATAAAATTCATTCACCTCTGCATCTGTTCATATCCTCTAGTTACATTCAGTTTTATTATCATCTCTAGACTTCTCTATTATTGAATATAATGAAGTACATTATATACAAACAATTAAAGTGCAATGTAATTAATATCAATTTTATAAATATTATAAATTAAATTTCTCAGTAGCTTATTCATTGTAAGATAAATTTTATTTAAAAATTTAATATCAACACTATTAAATTAAGGCTATTATTAGCCTTATAAGGCTAAATAAAGTTTTTCTTTTAACATAGAAGTGAATACAGTTTATAGTCACAACTACGTTCTCTGAAACATAAAACACTGGAAAAAAAGTCAATTTAAAAATTAGTCAAGCATATTTAATATCTATGGATGTAATTATCCACAGAAATAATACTAATATAAATTAGTAATGTAATAATATATTATTACTCTTCTTTTTTTATCTGCAGTTCAATATAAATTTTAATACCAATCTGAGAATAAAAGGGTCATAATTAAAAGACTAACTACTATTGGTTATACAGAAAGAATATTTTTAAAATATACAAACAGATTTTTAAGGAGTTTGAAATTTAGAATACTGAGCTTTAACTTTGAAACAACGATTAAATACAACCACAATTACCAACAGCATAGTTGTATAACACAAGCAATTCTTTCATGCAATATTTTAACAAAATTAAAAAAATAAATGTTTTTGTATTAAAATTAATTTTAAAAAAATATTTTATATCAAAATTACTGAAATGAATACTAACATTTAAAATTATATCTGAAATGTAATGATACATTTATTGAAATAAATAAGATAAAAAAGAATTAATAACTAATTATCTATATTTTGGTTCAGCAACAAAATATCATAAACATCTACTTCAATAAAAAATTTAAAAAAATCAATCAACCAAATAAAATTTTAGATAACGATCAAACGGGCATCTCTGATATTGGACAAAACTTATAAAAACATATTTAAAACTGAAACAAACTTTTTGCAGCAGGTGACCTCGGCATTAAGAATCCTTTAATATGCACTCAACTGAACAACAAATTAAAACATCTGAAGTTTTAATAAATGAAATCATTAGAGGAAAAATATTTCTATGAAAAAAAGCAAATTTCTCTCATTTCATTCAATACGTTTTTATTCTTTACAGCAGTATTTACCAAGAGAAAATAAAGAGATGCTAATTTTCAGTTTAATTATAATAATAATAATAATGCAAATGAAAATATCTTCAATCATAACAAATCTTAGCATAAGAATAAAACAGTTTAATAGACCTCAGCAAGTAAAAGATTTTTTTTAAAAATTTAGTCAATAGAAACTTAGCAGTTGGATCATACTAGTGTCTAGTAACAACATGTCAATTTGTTAGCAATATTAATACAATTTAATAAATAGATATGAAATTATTTTCTCCCAAAGTGAACATAATGATCACACATATTAATCAAAATTATAACCATCTTTTTAAAACTTTGTTCTCTAGAACTAGTTTTCAACTACAAATTTTAATTTGAAAATTTGGTTCTGAAGTTCATATATTTTGGCATATTGATGTATATAGACAAACAAAAATAAGACATAATTAGAAAAATTAAAAATTAAATTTGTTTGAAACTAAAAATCAGGTTAAATAGCTTTTTTTAATAATAATTCACTACAGAAACTTCTGTGAATTAATATAATACAGAAACTTTGTAAAATGTTTTTAATGATGGATTGAAAGGTGCAGTTTTAGTTGTACATTTTCAGTTATGAAATATTATAAAAAATGCAGTATGTCAATCATAAGTAATTTTTATATTTTAATTACCAAGTTCTAGTAAAATATAGCTTAAAGATCTAGATATAGTCTGACCTTAGAGATAATTTTTTCCTCATAAATCTTAAAAAAATGATATATCTACAATACAGAAAAAGAAATCTGTATTATAACCAAGAAAAATACAATTTAAGAGTTAATACTGTCTTTTAAACCCGTTATTAATAAAAAAAAGAACTTCAAAAGTTGATATCTTGTATGACTTGACACAATTACATACATTATATACAACTACATACAATAACTGCATAAATCCATGCATCTGATATTATTAAAAATAAATTAAATAAACTTTACTTATATTTCATGAATTAAAATATAATCTATTATTTGAAGAATTTCCCTTTACATAAATAATATTTTGAAGAACGAGAACTTTTAAACAGAAAGACGGCAATTATGACCAAAAAATGTTTAAAAGTTAAGGATTAAATCTATAGTCACTGTCACACAACAACCAAACTAATTATAAAATAACAATAATTATACATTCATTATTGTTTTATAAATCATAACTTATTTTCAACAATTATCAGTTTTACCATAACATCTTTAACCTTAGGTTAAATGTGAATGTATGATTTTCAATAAGTTCAAACAATTTAATCAGAGCTCAACATTAAAAAACTATTTCTCATGAGATTTACTGTTTCAAGTTAGAATACCAGCAGCAAGCACATTTTTTCAATGCTGAGTTGATATATTTCTCTGCGTTTTTGTTTTTTAATGACAATATTATTTTTATTAAAATATCTTAATTGATAAGGCTGATTTCATGATTTTAATGTACGAGGGATTGATGCTATTACCCTCAACTATAACATTTTTCTTAAATATATATATATATATATATATATATATAATTATATTATTTTGAAATTTATTATTATATATATTTTTTGTACTGAACAGCAGAATTTATATGGTTGTCCATAATAAATTTCAAAATTTTCAAAAAACAATTCTGACAAATTAACAAGCCAAAAATAAAAGTTTTACTATAATGATAGGATTTAATAACAACTAAAGATGTGAGATCCCGTGAAAATTGATTCTTGGAATTAATATGGAAAGTTTAACTTATCTGTTTATTGTGATGGTGGTTTATATTTCATTTAAAATTAAATATATATGTACATAAAATAGATAATTTTATCATACAGAAGAAATCAGTAAATAAACTAATTAATGTATAAAATATATACTAAAGCCAAATAACTTTTGCACAAGAATTTATAAAAAAAATGTAATAAAAATAATAGTACATCTTTTAATTGTGTATGAATAAAAAGTTGATAAATAGTGGTAAAAGTATGACTGGAGGAAGAGGTGAAATAATTTTTATGAGAACCAACACAATCAGAGTAGCACAGTAAACATTATCTTAATTATTCTCTTAAAACATTTTTGCTAATTCTTTATCACCTGTTTTAATTTTTTTTAACTCCATTTATCTATTAAATTTTTTTTTCACATTGCTCTTTTTTATTTATAAATATGGCTGTTGGTAGCCATACTACCAACAACCTTTGTTATTTAAAAATCTGGTTGTTTAATATTCACTTTTTATACCCAAAAATGGAATAACAAGTGTTCAAGACTAACTACTAGCCACCCATAGTAAACATACTAGCAGCAGTGAGAATTATTTTTAAGTATAATAATTTTGTTAAGTAATAACTACTGAGAACTTCTTTTAAGAAATGAAAAAAGAAACAAACTTATAATAATAATAAAAATAAAATAAAAACTTTATATATATCATACACAACACTCATTTTTCCTGTTCCAGTACAAATGAGGGGATTAAAATATATTATCAATAAAATAATAATTTTATATTTGTATACAAAGAAAATTACTAATAAGGGGCATGCATTGCTTTGTTTAGTTTATGATACAATGTAATAATGAAATAAGAAAAATAACAATGACAATACTGAGGTAACATTAACAATGGATAGTGATTAAATCTATGTTACAATTAAAGACGTGTATGAGTAGGGGTCATTATTTTAAAATGAATTCATAATTTTAAAGAAACATAAAACTGGCAGGCCTACTTCAAAGTAATTCTGACGCCACCATATTAATTCAAATATTATCATGCCAAATTACACAACTTTATAAATTACACAGCACACATATTTCAAATACAAACAGAAAATTACTATATTTTTATCATATTTTAGATATCATGAGTAAAGCACACCACGATTGATTATCGATGATGATGATGACGGTTAATAATGATGATGGTTTATGATGATGATGATGATGATGATGATATATTTAACAGTTGATTCATGCATTATTTTTCATAATTTAATTTATTTTTTATTATTGTTAACTTGAAATACATTATTATTATTATGTCAAAACCTCAACTAGAAACTCTTTTAATGTTCTTTTTTAATGAAGGTTTTAAATGATGAATTAATATTATATTTATAGTATTTTTAAGAGTAAATGAATTAAAGTAAATAAAAAATAATTAGTGATAGGCTAAGTTCATAACACGCAATTTAATAACTACAATCAAATGACACTTATAATTGAACTTTGGTGAAATGAACATATGGAAATGAGTAACAAAGGAAACATGCAGATTTTTATCCAAGAAACAAAACCTACGTATCAGAGTTTTATTTTATTCAAAATATTTTCTTCAAAACAAAGAGTCAGAGAATTAAATGTGCAATAATCAAAATTAACATTAATTTAAAACAAAACTTTAAGTAGAGATTTTCATATAATTTTATGTTTATTATATAATAATATTTTCCAGCATGAAAAGAAAACTGCAGAAGTAACATTTTAAATAACTTTATATCAGGAGTGCACTAATGCTGGAATGCCAGCATTGGCATTCTGGTACTGCTTTTTGGGAGAAAAAACATTGCCTTTTCACAATGAGAAAAAATATTATATGCTTATAAAAGTATTATATTATCATAATTATTTATTATAATCATATTTCTTAATGAAAAATACTAACATGTCCTTGGTATTTGCCAACGGTATGTGACAAAGGACACTGCTGTAAATTATAAAGAGCAAACGGCATGAAAAAAATAGTCCTAGCATTTGGATATCCATACAGGCTAACGGCAACAAAATAAATTATTAAAACCTTAATTCAAGAAAAGATGTTAAAAAGATAAATTTTACTAATTATCAATGAAACATAAAAATGAATGCACATTTTTCATAACATTATCCCATAGCAAGCCATATGTGACTGTGGACTCTATTCTTGTGGTCTGCTATAATACAAAATCAAAATTCTGGAACTGTAAAAATTATGAGTGCATCCCTGTTTTGTACGTATTGTAAGCTACATTAATGCAGAATAGTTTTGGAACATTCTTGTTTTCTTGTTGTGAATAAGATTACTACATTTAATTATTTGTCATTACATACAATTGTCATTTAATTATTTCAAATACAAAAAAAATAAAATCATGTTTTCATGATCAATAATATATGAGTAAACTGCTGATATTTTTACTGCAATATGATAGTTTCGTCTAAAGAAATACAAGTAGTACATACCAAGTGAATTGTACCCTGAATATCAGACAATATTATTAGCCAAATATTTGTAGCTACAATCTTACTATTAATCTGATTTGTCTCTTTACAATTAGCCCACTTCTAGCAGTGCATACATAAGCAAAGCTTAACAATTGTAATAAGTCTGCAGTTTGATATTATTAAACAAACCCCATTATTAAATGGAATACTAATACCAAAGTATAATATAATGCAATAATAACAAATAATACAATAAAGTTACAGTAAGCGATATGAACTTAGCCTAAACAGATGTAACAATGAATGATAAGCAAAAATGAAAATTATTCAAGGTAGGTGTGTAAATGAAAATTCAAAGGTAAGCTCAGGATCACATAACATAATTAAAGTTAAACAATAGTGATGATAAAATACAGTACAGTTCAAACTGAGTCACAAAACAATGAACATGATAAAAAGGGTAAGCTCAGGATCACATAACATAATTAAGGTAAAGTTAAACAATGGTGATAAATACAGTACAGTTCAAATTGTGTCACAAAACAATGAACATGATAAAAAAGGCTCACAAGGAAAACAGATTATGTAAATATAAACACATATTTTCATATTAAGTAAATGTTAAATGTTAATTGTTTTTTTTTAATTTTCAAAGTTATTTTGTAAATGTTTTAATTTACTATTTTATTATAATAATGTTAGTTAAGATTTTATGCATACACATAACAACAAATTAATTCAATCCTTAAAAATAATGAACATAAAAGAAAAATGTGCAACTCAAGCACCGACTTAAATTATTTTAAAGTATATTAGTAAAATGAATGTGTTATTCAAAACTGAATAAATTAATTTAAAACCAGTTTTTTAAATAGTGAATAGAAAAATTATTCACTATTATTTTATTATGTATTTTAAAGATTCATTTTTTAAATTTTAATTAACTGTCAACTCTTGATTCACTATCTCTATAAATAATTCTATTAAAAAAAAGTTAAAAGAAGAAAAACCAGGGCTGGCTTTAACTTAAAAAACAAAATTGATCAGTTACATATGCTTCTTTTGTTATCAACTACATCAAAACTTAATACATGACTACCTGAATATTTCTACATCTGATTTAATTAATTCTTAAAAGCACTTCTCTTGTTAGATTTGTCCATATAGTATAAGCACTTACAAACTTAGGCACTATAGTTCCTTTAAGAGTAAATCCCTTAGGTACACTTTACAGCTATTATTTTTTATCTAATTTATTTCATAGTTCAAAATAATTAATGTATATAATTACGTTCTTTTTTATCTCTTTTAACAAGATAAATCAGTTTAAATCATTATTTTCGCTATAGTTAATCCTCTCAATTGATATGTACAATAGATTGGGCCATTCACGAAATTACAGTTTTAAAACAAAAGAATTCAATAAAATGAGCCATTTCAGTTAACATACCCTTCTCAGTTTTCATTAGATTAACATATTTATAAAGGTGAGTTAATTTCTTGTGCAAAATTTTAAAATAAATTATTTACTTTTTTCTTTTAGAAGCTAACCCAAATACCAGAACAATTTATTTTTTTATAAAATATGAGGCGTGTTTTTAAAGTAAATACCATTTTGAAATTAAGCTGATGCAGCGCTGCAGTCGGTCTCTTGCATATGCGCATTGTGTACCTACATCTGTTGGCAAGCCACAGACATCATTACGACCAAAATCGATCGTGTTTACATTTACTTTTGCGTATTTAAAATGCCTCTGCCAATTGAGAATCCCGCCAACTGTGAAATGCATGCTGTTATTTGTTTTCTGTGTGCTAAAGGCGAAAAATCGGTTGAAATTCACCATCAGATTTGTGAAGTCTATGGACAAAACATTACGAGTGATGGAATGGTATGGAAATGGGTTAGAGCTTTCAAGGATGGCCAAACAAATGTTTATGACAAGGAATATAGTGAGCGACCATCAGTGATCACTGACAATTTGGTGCAAAAAGTCGATGAAAGAATTAAAGAAAACAGACGTTTCATGATTTCATTATTATTGAAGTTCTCTCAAGTTTCAAGAAGTGTTCTTTATGAAATTGTTAGTGAACAATTAAAGTACCAAAAATTGAGCTCATGGTCATGTTGGAGTTACTGTTAAATCAGGCGGCAAACTTTTATGATAATGGAATACAAAAGCATGTGGTTTGGTATGATAAGTGCCTTAATATTGAAGGCAACTATGTAGAAAATTAAATTAAGATTCTGGCTTTCATGTAAAAATAAAATAATTATGAAAAGTCTCTTTATTTTTTGTTAATTTCAAAACGGTACTTACTTTAAAAACACGCCTTGTAATTTGTTATAGATAATGTACACTTTGCCTTATGAATTTTTTTTTTTATTTATAAATTGTTTATAAATTTATGTTATATATGTATAACAGCCAAGTTACAAGAAATTGAATTTGGGAAAAAGTTCAAGGTTGAATCCCTACTTATTTGGTATTATGTTTAGAACTGCAAAGTATTTGTAATGTCATTAAATTTAGATGTAAATATATATTGAAATTCAAAATATAATGATAATGAAATGAATTAATCAAAAATTCATGAAAATATAAATATGTTTATAATTTGTTTAATTATAGTTTTTACCTACCAACAAATCTAAAAAAAAAAAAATGAAAAAATTTCACTGTTTATCTAAGTAATTAGTAACACCGTATTGAAAAATAAAATAAATTATTAAAAAGCTGGTGCAGTCTTCAAGAAAAATATATTCATTTAAATGCCTTAAAATACATTTATAAAAAAATAGCATATGTAAAAAATATCTACAAGACTGTGCTGTTATGCATTACAAATGTAGAAATATAGGAAAGACAGATGCATCTTCTGATTGTCAGTTTGAGAGTGTTAATATACACATATCTTTATTCTATTCCCTCTTTTTAAAAATGTTAGAAAAAAGCAAAATATAACTATATAAAAAAAAATTTAAATGTACTGTATATTTTCAAAATGATCTTAAAAAAATCCTTGAAAATAAAATTGATTAATTACTAATCAATTATATAAAAGTAAATTTTCTTGACATCAGACCTCAACACGATTGAAACTCTTTTTTTTCTTTTTTTTTTTTTACAAAGTTCATTACAACAAAAGACACATTGTACTAATTTGAATTTGCTTATAAAAAATAAAATATTGTAGTGTACTTACATAAGTGATTCTCGGATAAAGTGAAAATTTTTACAACTAATCATAAGGCAAAGTACGTATTTACAGATAGCAAGTACATAATGTATCATAAAATAAATTAGTGTAACTACTGCAACAGCAGTCGAAACTAATGAATAACAATTAAGTATTGCATAAAACAGTAGACATTTTTATAGAATCAGTTTTTTTTTTCTTCACTATGTGAATGTATTTATTTAATGTCTCAAATGTAATATTTAACTATTTTCTCAAATATAATAGATTTGCAAGACCATGGATGTTTTTAAAGCATAAATAAAAATTCAGAAAAATACAATTGTCCTGGATTACATCAGCGATGTCAACTGACAATTTTATAAAAGGAAACTTTTGTAAACACAATAGAAAAAAATTTTAATCAGTTCATAACAATAACACTGAATTTTGGCACTGAGACAAAGTATTAACAGAGAATATTATACGAGAAACACAATATAAAAAAGAGTGAAGTAGATAAGAATAAAACTAACTTGCTGACAAAAAGAGACTTAAAAAAAACAAGACTTGGGACAACAAAAAAGTATGCAACATGAACAGATGACCAAAACAACTAATTGAACATGTAGTCAGCAAATTACTGTAAAATCACAAAAAAAAAACTGTAAAAGAATGTATAGGATTTATTATTATTATCTTTAATTCTGATGAGCAAACAACCAAATAAACTACTTCTTTCAAACAAATAAAACAGTAAATTACAATAAATCCTACAAGAATTTTCTATCAGTGTAAAGATAAATATGTGGAATTAATAAAAGATGAAACAGTACAAAAAAATATTGTTATTAGTTAGTGTCTTAAATTATTAGTTATTAAATTATTTCTGCATTAGTAAAACGAAAAACAAAAGAACTGATTCTGACAGAAAGTTAACTTTTTTTTTGCAATAGTCAATTTTTATTGTCAGTTCCATTGCTTTACGGTAATTATACATTTGTATACTATCAAACTACAACTTTAAGGGGGATGTAAAGGAATTTCTCTTAAAAACAACAATAAATAAGGCTACAAATGACATCAATCATAATTAAGAATGAATTAATTAATTTATTATAAAAATAAAGGAAGAAATATATAAGGAATATTTTAATGCAATATTTAAATAAACTGGATATCCAACATAACCGACCGATAGGAGAGTATTAAGGTAGGTGAATAAAGAAAAAAAAAAGAAGAGAAATAGAAAAATTAAAAACTACTATTAGCAAAATACAACACAACATTTGAACAGGCAATTTTTAAATTTTACATTGCAATATGAATATCACAACTAAATTTAAAAAAGCACTTTGCTTTCTTCTCATATAATTTCTATATTTATTTCATTAAAATGTTATTTTGAACTACCTGTTTTTGATTAAAAAAATTGTAGCATGATTAAAAAAAGTTTAATTCTTAGGTTTAAATAAACTAGTTCTTGATAAAAGCAACAAAGCAATCTATTATAACAGTCTTTTTTTTTAAGATTTAAAGAGTAATTTTGTAAGAAATTCAATTTTCATTTCTGAATTAATGAATGTGACCAAACTAGTAAAGTAAATTTAGTTATAGAAAAACAAGAGTTGACAGATGGTTAACCAGATATACTTATTTAATTTCTTTTTTATAAATGAGATACTTAGCAAAATTAGTAAAAGCAGATAAATCATTTATTTAAATAAAAATACATATCTATAAAGAAAAACCTTTGCAAATAATTTGATTAGGCTACATGTGTAAGAAGGTAATTAGTTACAACAATAATTTTAAATTCTTATAGAAAAGACCAGTTAGTTGCCCAAAACCTAAAACATGTTGAAATTGATATATAGTGTTTGGGCTTACTTGTACCTCACAGGGAGGTGGTGCACTGCGATAAGAAGGGATGATCTTGAAGGTAACAGAACCCCGCGCTTCTCGCTGTAACAACAAACAGAAAAAATACATGTATCGGAAATTACAGTAAAAAACATAAATATAAATGATAAACCTCTTCATTCTTATAAAATAATACTACTAACAGTAGTAAAAAAAATTGAAATTATTACATGTTGAAATTTAATTGATATAACAAATCATTTTAAATGAAGGAAATTTAGGAAAATAAAACATCAAACAAACTTTGAACAAAAAGGCATGTTGGAATAAATTTAACAAAAGTCTAGATCTGCATTATGGGGATAAAAATGATCACGCAACAATTCGCATATACTCATATTATTGATCAACTACTATGGTATTTGGTAATGTGGTAGTTAGTACCTGGTAAATCCACTTCTGTCCCACCTTAGGTGGATCTTTAGGTGGAACATGAATTCAATTCTTAGGTGGAATGATGAATGTTAAGAAGGTGTCTGTCTGAATTTCACCAGAATACTCAACATGGAACAATCAGTGAATATTTTGGAATTTACTTTTGTTGCAAAGCAGTTTGCAAATGCGGATTCCAAGACTCTTAATGTTTATCTTAAAGGAGTTATGTTAAATCAATCTGCCAAACTACTTCCATTGAATATATAGGAGATTAAGATTCACCAGTGGTAAGTTTCTGCACAAATTCATAACTGGTGGAATAACCACATAAAACGATAATAGTTTGGTGATGTGAATCAAAACATTCACATCACCAAATGATAGTGCCAATACTTTTGGAAAATCATTCCATTCAGTCTCCCAAATTAGTACTGTAATCTAGAATTTCAAATTTCCATATCATGCAGTGAATTAAATAATCTATCACCAGTAAAGTTTATAAATCATTAAACATTCCATTTACTTTAGGGTGTTGCAACATTGTGAAATTTCAGATGGAATATGGTTAAGTTGTTTAATTATCAGTGGAACAATCAGCTCTTAAGATAAAGAGCCCCACCCAAAACAACTTTCTTCTTCTTGCTACAGGTCTTTCCTACTCAAAACTAAGTACTTATAAATAACAGTAGAAAATCTTCTCTCTGGTAGTGATGGGATCAACTGATAATTAATTATATGCATTGCACAGAAGCACAACCTTTACATAGCTTACGTATTATTCACTGCTCTTCTTTTTTCAACTTCACAGTTCTGTTCATTTTTCATATAATTTTTTTTTTTAAATGTTACTTGGTAACATGTACTTGGTACCAAACTGACAATTAAGAACACATCTTTTCTTCATGGAAAGTTACATTAAATTGTGACTTTAATTTAAAGAACACTAACACTAATCACTTAACATTCTTGCAAGACTCTTCCAAATATCTTTACAAAATCAAATCAGATGTAGTGTTTATACTGTTTGATCTAAACAAGATAGTTCATTTGGGATGTGGTTTCATAGTTGAACAGGGATTTCACGTACCTAAGTTGCTGAAACATGCCAATTTAATAATGAGTGGTAAATTCTATGAATACACCATATCACAAATCTTTAATATATAATTGCATATTCTAATTGTCATGATTCTGCAGTACCATTTTTGCCACTTTTGGATGGAGAAATTCCCTATATATTCTATAACATTAGATAAACAAGCTTTTGTTTCTTTTCAAACAATTACGCATGACAGTTTCTGATGGGTTTCTATCCATTTAGGAATTCCAAAAATTGATGAACCAAGATTAAATTCAATGGAATCCAGTCAATCTTCCTGGAATGTTAAATTTTTTTCACATTATATTAGCTTTGTAAAATGTTACTATAAGATAGCTTGTTAAGAAAAATGGGGAACCAATTTTGACAATATGTGCAAAAGTAACACAATCACTGAAAAGTTGTCCTTTGCTATTTCTATACCAGTCAGCTGTGCTTAATAATCACATTCTGAGTGATTTCATATGCCTCCTAGATGTCTATTGTATCATTATATTCAGCTGATAGTGAATATTATGTATTATTGCAATGGCCATTCAATTAAGCATGCAGCATTAGCATTATTCTCTGTAATTTAATAAAAAATGATAAAATTTTACATTATAGCTCTTAGACCACTGATAGAACTTTAATAAATTTTATGCTTTTTTTTTTAATTTGGATGAAAGCCTTTTACACTTCTACTTGTTTACTTTCAGAATTATACATACACTAATGCTTATTAAATTTAAATAAGTTTTATTATATCTAAGTTGTTTTTTGATCAATTCATTTATTTATATCTTTATGAAGGATAACTTTTTATATCTACCATGTTTTAATGAAATTCTTTACAATCTTTTAGCACTGATGTTCTGTAACATCTTTTTTTTATTAAACTCTTATATAAAATCCTCAGTTTACATTTGGGTGATATTCTGCTTGTTTATAAAGTAAAGAAAAAAAAAAGAAAAAGAAGTTCAGTCAGTTAATTTCAATGTGCACAACAATTTTACAAATTGTAAAAATAAAAATTAAGAAAATAGAACAAATTCCTAACAATTATGTTTTAGTGCTTGTTGTGGCACAGATAAATAAAATATTACTGACAGTTTTTAGCAAAAATGTTAAAAAGCTAATAAACATTAAATCAAGAAAAATGTATACATTTAAGAAATAAAGTCTCTTATCTTAAGACTTCAACAAATTTTATTACCTCTTAATATGCAGATTAAAGTAATATTTTTTAAAACAAAGGATATTCAATGAAATTTAAGTTAGAGGAAGAATACACATCAAATATTGATTTCTCAAAATGAAAGTTTTAATGACAAGATGAACAGAGTTTCAAAATGAGAAATGATGATTTAAACAGAAATTTAACAATGACTGAGACGGTGGATGTAAAATAATTAAAGTGGAGAGAAAAAAACTGGAAATGAAATGAATTCAATATTAATTTTATGAAAATTTCTATTTATAAAATATCTTAATGAAAAAATTAAGATGAGAAACATTTCTCTTACAGATTAAATTCATTACAAATAAATGTCAAATTCCTTATCTGCCTTAAGTAAAATGACAACCAAATTATATTTCACGGTATTTAACCCAATTTAAGTTCCTCAAATAATCAAACCGGCCAACAGATTAGACCCAAAGGTGTCATAGTAAAGGTGGTAGTAGTTTTTGATGTACTATTTTTTTTAGAAACAGGAGCTTTCAATCTAATAAACAATATCAATAAAAAGATTAAGAAAGTCTTAATGTTTAAAACAGCCATAAAATTTTTAACTAATAAAACTAGTTTTATTAATTAAAATAAGTTTTAACTAATAAAATTTTCCAGGCACTGACCAGTTTAGGAACATGCAAGGAAAATATTTAATTTTTCATTAAATGAATACATAAATACTTACTCAACACTAGATTAAATGGTACATAACAACAATAAACATGACTAATTAATTAATGTAATATTTCATTACTACTTCCTCGTTGAATATATATATATATATATATATATTACTATTATACATACATACATATATATATATATAATACTAAAAGATTTTTAAATACAACTCCATAAATTTAATAACCAAGTTGTGAGCCTTTTTTTTTTTACTTTATTTTTATTTTTTTAAGTGGAAAGTAATGTTTGATAACTGGAAGCTTATGATCATTAGTCAGTACAAGATGTCACATTTCAGTCAGAAATGGAATATTAGTAATGCATTACCTACAATCTTTTCAGACGGTATAGAATTGCAAAAATTCAATATGCGTAAGGATCTTGTGTTATTAATCTTAGTTTTAGTTCTTTTTGACAAAAAAAAATTGTAATTATAAAGTCTTGTAATTCTCTCAATAACAATGTGAACAAAACTTCTTGAACATTTTAATATTTTTCTTGGAATCAATAAAAAAATTTGAAACTATATATTTAATATAGATTTTTTAATAATGTTTCTATGAGGACTTCAATTGAATGCATTACAAATGGCAATAGACACTCAAAAAAAAAAAAATTATTTATTTAGATTTTTAATTATTAATTCAACATTTTTAAGAAATCTGAAAAAATGTGTAAAGAAATGACCTAAAATGCTGGATTAAATTATTGGAATACACAACTGGGAGAAAATAGGTAAAAAACAGTGCTTTTAATACTTAATTTTCTGTTATTTCATAAAATCGCCTTCAAATGAACTTATAATATGGAATAAAATACAAGTTTTAATAAGAATAAAACTCAATTTTTTTTATAAGTAGCTCATAACAAATAATTTTGAGGAAAAACGTTTTATTGTGGCATAAACTGTAGCTTAGCAGTACAACAAAGATAATTCTTATAATAGAAGTTGAGAAAATAAAATATAATGTACACATAAACAAAATGCTGGATTTTAAAAAGAATATGTTAAGATTAAAATATCTGATTAGAGTACCACAAAATGGAGTAGTATACAAAAAAAAACAACAAAATTTAAATGATTGACATGATGTTCATGCAACACAAAAAGAAAAAAAACATAATTATAATTACCAGGATTTTCTGTAAGGCATTAACAGACTGGTTAACAACAGGAATTCCATTAATTTCCTTAATTTCATCCCCAACATGCAGGGTGGCTTGCCGGTGAATCATTCCGCCATGCATGATTCGTGCCACAATGCACTTTCCTTCCTCATTCATTTTCAATGTTATACCCTGAAAAAAAAAATGATATGTTAGATCAGTTTACATATAGTATATTACAAAAGACGCAATTCAAAATAATGAATTGTAAGGAAGAAACATCATACAAAACAGAAGTATTTATACACTTTCATCATTACAAAGAATTGTAAAAGAATTTTTTTTTTTTGGATTTATATGAATGGATTATTTACAATTAATTACACTGGTCTACAAAAAAAAAAAAATTTTCTGTAATATGAATTACTTATACTAATTCCTATGTAATTTTTATTTCTTAATCCAAAAATGACAATGAAAACCCCATACCACGTCTAGTTTTTTTGTTACAGAGACT
>JAAAKQ030475868.1:0-43912 GCA_010016005.3 Zanna intricata | reverse complement strand
GGGTTCGAGCCAAGCGAGCTCTAGGAAGGGCTAGAGCGAAGCGAACCCTGATCTGCTAAATATCCCCTGACCGCGAAACGGCAGTAACCATTTAGCGCGGGCGAAGCCGCGGCGGGGATGCTAGTACATTATAAATGTATTGATATATATATATATATATATATTTTTATTCATATTTGATGAATCATAACTGTATTGATTGCCTTCAGTGAAATAATGAATAATTTATAACTTAAAAAAATCGTATGTAAATATTTAACATTAATGAACTTGCTGAAGGAATAAAATGTTTTTGTATTAAATTATGTAGGAGGGTTATAATTAGTTATGATGTTGTTTAGGTTGCTTCAGGAGTAAAGGGAAATAATTTGGAAACTGATTTTAGAGCTTGAAATAAAAAGAAAATTTCGTAGAAACCTATGTACAAAAATCTTTGCTACCGAATTACGGCTAACGGAAAATCTCACTCGGATTTCAGTTCCTCCGGTGAAATGAGATCATACTGAAATTTTTAAAGCGTTGTATAAGGGATAAACTTGATTGATTTTTTATGCTTCGGACCTAAAGAATAGAATAAAACAGGTCACAGAACTTTATCTCCTGCAGTTTCATGATATTCAATGCAAAACAGGAAAATTCGGTGACAAAACCAATTTTTTTTTATGTTTGAATTACAATAACTTTGTTAAATTACTAAATTTTATTATCAACAAAACTTGTAGAGAATATAATTCTGAAAACAATTGATGCAATAAAGTCTAAGAAAAGTAAAACAAAATTTAACTTCAATTATTAAACACAAAACAATAGAAAAATATTATAAATTTGTAAAATTTAAAAAGCAGTTTTTTTAGTTTAATAAATAAAGGCATTTGAAAAACTTAGTTTTTAAAAAAATTATAAGTTATATGTTTCAAAATTAATTTGAATACAACTTGTTTTTATAAAATTTTGATTAACGTAAAGGTGTTAGTTGCTTTTTGACATAATTTGATAAGTATTTTTGAAAATCAAGTTATGTTTTTTTTTTGTGTTTGTCGTACTCTAAACTGTACATATATTTTTCCAATTGAATCTGAGTTTAAAAAATTCTATTTCTGTTTTGTATTCTTTTTTTTGAAAAATTTCGCGTCTGTTAATTCGATGGAAGTGCTCTCGCAGCAGTGGAAGAATAACGACGTAGGTATCCTGGTCGAGTAGTTGTAAACCGTTTTAATAATAATCTTGGTGAGAATGGTCGCTTCTCAGCCTCATGTTTCATCTGAACGTCAAACGGTTCATAGTCATGAAAGTGAAGACATTCTTCAGCTTAGCCCTTCAACGAGCACGAGAGACTTTATTATATATCTATTTTCTCAAAATTAAATTTTCTATGAGTTAAGATAATAAAATATACCCGTTTATTAGTCATTTAAGGAAGTTATTGTACTTCGAATTAAAAAAGAAAAATATGAACTTGTTTCGTCATCGAAATTTTGTGTTTTGCATTGTATATCAATAAAACTACGGGGGGGTACAGTTCTGGGACTTTTTTTATTCGATTTTTCAGGTGAAAAGACATTAGACACCATCATGTTTATTCCGTATACAATCACTTAAAATTTTAGTATGATCTCGTTTTAAGAGGGAATTGAATACCGGGTTAAAAGTTTGACCCGATTACAAAGCGATTTTGGACATATCTTGGTATGAATGTTTTCCCTTATTTCAAGCTCTATAATCAGTCCCCAAATTATTTCTATTTTCTCCTGGATCACTCTGTATGATATCATTAACAAATTTTATTGCTTTATTTAAAAAAAAAAAAATAGCATAAAGGAATTAGTACTAATAATAATTTGTAAGAAACTTAATAAATAATCACGTAACAAAGTCATCGTGATTAATTCATCTCTCGTTGTTGTACTCCGAATTACTAAAGATTTTATTTTTAATGTGATGTAGGTATAAATAAAGTAAGTATGAAAACAGAAAAGTTTATTGAGACCAGATTAATCGGTAAAGATATAACGCGACTGTTATAAGAAAATTTGTTATTAACGAGATTTAGTGTAAACATAATAAAACTTCAAAGGTAAATATTAAAAGAATACTACTAGTTAGTATTCGATTAATTGTTTTCTTCAGTTGGTTTTTTTTTTCATTTTTAATTAATTGTCTAAAATAAAATTAACGAATTAAATTCAAATAAAATTATTCATTTTATGATAAACCGTTGAATGAACGGAAATATTGACAATATTTATGAAACATTTTTGTCATTTGAAGAAAAAAGTAAGTTAACATTTTTCCTCGCTAAAGGAGGTAGTAGTTAAATCTCAACTTTTACGGTTGCTTGTACATCAGTTTATCTGTACAAATCCAATAGGCAAATGACAAAAAAATGTGCGAACGATTAAATACAGAACCAAAAAGTATTTACGCTAAGTTTGTTATTTTATATAAATATTTAATAATAGAAACCACCTAATCAAGATTCAAGATATATATCTCATACCAATTTTTTTTTGTCTGGGTTTTTTCTACAATTTTTAAGTGTGGTAATAAGTTAAAAATGGGGTATGGTTTGTTTTTTTATTTCTCGAAGTTTCATTATCGGAAATCCCAAGAAACAAAAAAAAAAAAAAACAAAGTGAAGTGTATGTTCGTATGTATGTATATGTTTTAGCGTGTTTCAAGATTAATAACTTTTGACTGGATGAATTGATTTTGATAAAATTTTGTACAATTGCCCTACAAATATAGGGCAATTTGTAGGTAAAATTTTGGGGTTAGTATCTTCAACGAGTGGCATAGATAGTTACATTGCACATCAATTTTCTCAAATTTCGCAAACATAATCCCACTTTATATTAAGCTTAGTACATGTGCGTATGCATATCTTACCATTTTGAAAAAAATTTGGCTCTAAAATTCTCCCTTTCCCCAAAAATCGAAAACCAATCTTTTTATATATTTCATATTTTTTTACCGAAAAATTTTTTTTACGTTTTTCTAAGCATACTCGTAGTGCAAATTACCCCCCCCCCCGCCAAAAAAAAATGCTTTGCCACAATTTTGGGGATAGGAGAGCCGATCAGACTTTAAAAATGTCGGTTTTCTTTTTTAACCTTCTAAAACTTTTTGATTTATTTACATTTCTAATAATAATACTACAATAAAATGTCATTATAATTCACCTCCACACCGTAAAAAAATCTTAAGTAACTTTTTATTTGTTGTAAATTTTTCAGTGATTATTTTTAAATTTGTTCCATTTAACATAGTAAATGTGAAAATTTTCTTTTTTTTCACATTTACTATTTTTGTTGGAAGTGTGGAGGAAAGAAAATACCGATTTTTTTATTTTTATTTGAACACGATAATGTTACAATAAAAATTATAGTATATTACTTTCACCGTAAAAAAATAGACTTTAGATAAATTTTTCCGTAAATTTTTTCATATAATTATCTTCCCACTATATAATAATAAAAAGATAATATTACAACTTTTTGTCAATTTTTTTACTCCCTTGTACGAAGTAAAGGAAGTATTATGATTGCGAAAAAATGTCGGTTTTCAAATTTCAACCGAAATATCCAGAAAAGACTCTCTCTCTTTTGCTGTTTGGCCTCCGGAACTACCGTAAGGTATTACTTAAGAGGATGAATGAGGATGATGTGTACAACTGTAAATGAAATGTTGTTTTGTACAATCTCAGGTTCAACCACTTCTGAGAAGTGTGGTGAATTGAAACCCAACCACCAAAGAACACCGATATTCACGTTCTAGTGTTCAAATCCGTATAAAAGTACAAGGAAGTCATCTGGTGTCTTCATCAAATTTTTTAGAAATCTATTTAAAAAATTATAATTTTTCAAGTTTATAATTTTTATTATTCTTCATAATTTCGTTTTTTGCGCACGCACCCGCACACACACAAACACACACACACACACACACACACACACACACACACACTTGCCGTATCCGTTTGACAATAGAAGCTTTTTAATCGGGTTATAATTACGATTATAATTCCTTTACATCATCCTTAATGATGATTAATTCCTTTCAAATCATCTTAATTTAATTAATTTAGTAGTAATTTTAAACGTTTTAGTATATTTTACAAACGTGACTGAGATTTAAACCTGGGACCGGTTCGCTAAAGTAGTTAACGGGCCTGTTATCGCTGTAGTAACTATGCCTATATTTTCCTAGAAAGACCCACCCCTTTCTAGTAGATGTAACGGATAAAGAACTGCAATCGGAGAAGGTATGGCCACCGTTGCCTTCCTCTTCCGTAAAAACTAATTTAACATCCGTATAGCTTTTCTCATTACACTCCCTCGTAGGTGTGAGAAAACTTCTCGCGCGCCAAATCTTTTACCAGATTTCCTTTTCTGCCTTAATATATTACATTATTTATGTATCTGGTGCCTGAAGTAACTTTTATTTGTTTTAATTTTAACTATTAACTTTGAAAAGGAAAATAACGCGAAAATATTTACTGGCAAAGATAACTTTTAACTCGTAAACTACTCTCTCCATTTTCTTCAAATATGAAGAAATATTTCGTATCAAGAACGAAATGTGCGAAAAAATAGTAAACATCAGTTAATTTCATTTTTATTTATATTTTTGAAGTTTCAAACTATTCTTCATATAGTTCATTGTTCAGATTTAATTTTTTTTTAAATTACAGTTTTTAAAACGAGCCTCTGAATTTAAAATTTTTTTCTCTGAATTTGCACTAATTGGTAAATGGTTCCGAAATTAGATTCACCTTTCATTGCTTTCAGTATAACTTTTGGTACTTATGTATATGTATATATATTTTTTTAAAATAAGTAGTTTATGAATTTACTATTAATAAAGAAAAAAAATTCATCTCGGTTGCGCAGGCGGTTGCAAACATGCTTACTATAGTGCTATATACTGAAGGTCCCAGGTTTAATTTCCGGATAGGATCTTAACATTTATAAGGAGTCAATTGCAGTGTAGTCAATGATCTCAGTTGTTGATTCGACAAAAAGAAGTACTGAAAATGGTTGTGAGTAAATTAGGTAATGTTGTCTAATTATAGAGATCGCATGTTTAACTACCACTTTATTCCTGGTACAGTCTGGTGTTCTTGTTTAATGTATTACTGTCAACGTACCTCTCTCTGTTTTACTAATTCATCGGTAGTATAATATTTATTCATATTTTATTTGCAGAACCGTCTCTTATGTAATAAGTAATAAACTTTCACGTAGAGTTTATTTGAATTATTTCATAAAATATAAATTTATTACGTATACGATCATTAGTTAAAATACGTTTTATCATTATATAATATTTCTGTCTTTTTTTTTATGATGTCTGTAATATTGTGGTTTTATGTAATTTTTTTTATGAAGTCAATTGAACCATAATAAAAGTTATAGAATCGTTTGTAATAATTGCCTATTAAAAATTTCTTCCTTTTTTCCTTCTCGAAATACGGTCCGACAGCTAACTTTCAAATAGTTATATTATGTATGTAATACATAAATTACGTACATGTTTTCAAAATTCTTCTTTTTTTTTTAGGTTTTTTAATTTAAAAAACAGTTTAACTTTACCAGTTTTTTTTTTACTCTCTTAGGATCATGAATCTATAAATTAATGATTACGTTTTAGAAATATTGCTAATGAAAAAAAAATTTAAGGAACGAATTATAAAAATGTCTTTTCTAATAAATTTCTCTGACATTTAATACGTGTACATGTTTAGAATAGTGAACGATTTTCTTGTATATCTACACTACCGTTGATATGTAAGTTATCTTAATTATGAGTTCAGTGGAAAAATCAACGAAAAAAGTACGCATTGTTTATTTTAACAATTTTATTTTTAAATACTTATTATCTGAAATATATATATTTTTTTAATATTAATTTATTTTCTTTGCTCTGAAAATTAGTTCATAATCCTATTTCGATTAACTTTATTTCATTCGACCAACTTTAATGAAAGAAAAGTAGAGATAAGCGACTAATGTATTAATTCGTTGAACAGCATGACTAAAATTGCTTTTATAATCAGTTAAAACTTATTAATTACTAACTTTCAAATAATATGAGAAAATATTCTTGCAATAGATTTTTTTACGGCTTATTTGTGCTGTCTACTAAGTCAGTCCCGGACTTTAATTTATTAAACGAATAATTAAAAATATTCGTTCTCAAAGTGGGCGATAACACCTTCTTTTTGGGTGCTGGAGCCCTTCAGTATTAGAAGGCCCACAGTAATATTGGGCAATTAAGAGCACATCTTAAAAACAGCAATTTCAATAATTATTTTTAACAGGTGGTAAGTTTAAAAATTTTGGGGGCGCTAGAAAATTTTTGATTCTTATTGTGGGCGAAAAATTTTAAGAATCAATGATTTAGAATATTTTCTGAATATTATATTTTGCTTTGTGATTCATTTGTTTGTTATTCTTCTTCACGCTGATAAAATATTACGCTTGCATGGCTGTACTGATGACATCATATCCTAAGGCAACGTTGTACATTACTTATTTTCTAGTAATTGCACACTGATTTATAAAAACGTATCTTCAGAATATGAATTTAGTATGAACCTTATTTAAAACATATATCAAAAATAACTAATATGATCTGCTACTAATATAGACCCTCTACTCTAGAACTAGGCCAGTTGATAAAAACATGCAGGTTTCACACGTATTATATCCGCTTCCTGCGCACAGGCTTCTTGATCTACCAAAAGTGAAATTATTATCAAAATCTGATACAGGTTAACAGTCACCCGCGTACGGACAATATGTTAAATACGATTAAATTAATTTAAAACGTACGTAACATAACGATTAAAATTTACTTAGCGAAAAGAATCTGTCAGTTGTAGTAAACAACCGCAGAATCGATTTTTGCAAATCGACTCCTATAAACATAACACACAAGTATATTAACCTCAGCATAAAATTTTATATCTAGCACATAAAAACATACTTGAACAATATGAAATTTACGCGTATAAATATTATCAATTGTGTAAACAACATGTTAAAAATATATATAAGATTTGGCAAAAATCCGTCGATTTAAAAAAAAGAAAAAGAACTGTGTCCTGGTCAGACGATAAACTACTTTTCCTTTGTGAATACAATTTTGTATTTAGTTGTCAGTAAGTTCTATCTTGACATATAATTATGTCATTTGATTTAGTAACCCGCAAGTTGATTTTTAATCGGTTTAGGTATGATTCGCAGTAATAGTTAAGGATTTTTTCATCCAACAGTTCATTTAATTAAATCATTCTCTTTAAAATATTTATGAAAATGCGCGTTTAAGATCGTAAAATAAAATTAAAAAACAAAATAATTTGAATAATAAAATAGAGGAGATTAAATGTATACTTAATAAACCGGTTCTTGTCGACCTCAAATTTAAGCAGCGTTGAGTGTTTTGTTAATTTAGATATACTGTTGTTTAAAAAAAAAAAACTTTAGCCTTCATTGTTAAATTCTTATTTAGTCATAAAATTATGAAAGTATTCGTAAATAGTTCCAGATGTTTATCCTGTTTCGTGCTAAAAAAAAAAAAAAAAAAAAAAACATTTTTTTATCACCTTCTGTTAATATTATTATAATGGGCGTAAAGTAAACTATAATTTTTGTTTACTACATCATTGTCTTTATGATAATACTATTAACAATATATTGTTTATTATAATGAGATTTTATTAATTTTGTGTTTTTAAAGGGTTGTTTTATGGTTTAGATTAGTATTTTACGGAGATTGATATTATTTTTATTTGAGTTTTTTTATAATTAACTAATCGGATAACACGTTTTTAATAAATAAAATGAATTATTAATGAGTACTGCTGATCAGTTATATTTTGTAACTGATCAGCAGTATTCATTCAGATTTCAAAGTTTAGTCTGTATCTGTATTTAGATAGTTTCATCGATTGAATTCTTTTATTAATTACCCAGTTCCCAATATCTTTTTATTTGGCTAACAGCCCTTAGGCTGCTGTTGGAAGCAGCTCTCCATTATTCTCGCTTATCAGCCTTTCTCTTTAGCTCTCAATAAGAAGCACAGTTCATATCGTCCATTATCTGTTTTATGAACTCCAACCGAGGCCTTCCCCCTACATTTTCTCCCTTCCATCTGTCCTTCTGTCACCCTCTTAACCAGACTCTGGTCCCTAAGAATGTGTACTATTTGCTGAGTTTTTCTTCTTTATAATTGTTTCAAAAAGCTTTTCTCTTCGTTAATTCTCTTAAATACTTCCTCGTTTGACAATTTATCTATCCAACTTATCTTCATCATCCTTCTGCAACACCATACTTCAAAGCCAAAAGTCTCCAGATTTCCTCTCCTCCAATTGTACACGACTCGTTTCCATACGATGCAATACTCCATACAGATGTTTTCAGTAATTGTTTTCTCAACTTAATGCTTATATTATTTGTTGTATAAAGATTTTTCTTTATGTTAAATGCATTCTTTGCCTGGTGTATTCTCCTCGTAATTTTTTTGTTGCTTCTTCCATCACCTGTTATTTTACTTCCTAAATATTTAAACTCTTCTACTTCCTGAATAGTCTCACCTCTCGGTTTTATTTTTGTACTATTCGTCCTGATCTTAGCGTGGGGACCAGTGTTTTGATTTTATTACTGTTAATACACCTGTGAAGTTCTTTCAGTACCCTATCCGTAACAGTTAAAATTCGTTGCAAATCCTTTCTGCAATTACAAATATATCGTCTGCAAATCTTAAAATGTCATTTCTTTCTCCCTGGATTTTTACATGTACACTTACTTCCTCTCTAATTGTATCGATTGCTTCTTGTGTGTGTGTGTGTGTGCGCGCGCGCGCGCGTGTGTTTATAAGTTGATAAAATATGGAAGAGATTTCCAGTATGTGTTTTTTTTTTAAATTGACGGTTTTTTGAATTAATTTTATAGTCTTTTCTTCTTCCTGATCTAATTTTTTTTTTTTTAAAATAGCTGCTTTTCAATTTTAGTGTGGCTCTTCTCATTTTTTCTCTTTTCTAATCTTACATTCCCCGAATTCTTTTAGTAGAATTACATTTGTGTATTTAATGTATTGTTAAATCTTCTCACATATCTTCCGTTTTTTAAACTTAGAATTAATTAATAAACCATGTTCATAATTAATTATTATGTTTGTAAGAATATATGAATAAAAATAACGAAATTAAAAAGTCAAGTCGAATTATTTTGTTCTCTAAATGTATTATTATTATAAAGACGAATAGAACATGTTATATGAAAATATCACAATATGACATTTGAAAATGGCATTAATTGATCTACTTATTTGATATATGGTCTGTATTAAGTTAAATTGGGTTTCCACTTTTTGGTAAAAAATTAATCCCGTTTTTTAAACTGTATTTTAAAAAGAAAAATTTATATATTTAGTATGTGTATATTTGTGTGTATAATATTATTAATTATATATATACATAGTTAATTATATGTATTATTCATTAATAATATAGGCCTATAAACAGTAATAATTTTGATAAAAAAGTTTTTCCAATTGTTACTTTTGTGTAACGTAAAAGAAATCTTGAAAGTTGAAACTATTTAAATAATATATAAATATATATATTAATAGCTATTTAAATGATCAAGAATTGGATAAAAGATTTTTAATGTTAAAGTAATAGATCAGCACAGTGTAAGTATATATATGTTTTTTTTTTTTTAGTATTTTTCTTTTTATTAATCTCATCGTATTTTTTAAATGTTGTAATTAACATTTTTATTTGATTTCTTCTTTTTTTTACAGTTTTGGCAAGCGGACGGGGGGTAGTGCCAGAAGACCAAATGAATGTTTCGTGTTGGAACCTTCCGGGATGATAGTGGTGAGTTTTCAGTATTTTTCTTCTGTGTAGTTAAATTCTTTTATTTAATGTTCACATATATGATTACATGAGGTACGCTGTTCAAAACACACGCGCGCGCACGCACACACATACACACACACACACACTTGTGTGTTTTTGTGCTAATGTACACATTACGACAAAAACTTCTATTTGTTGTAAAAATTTTTTTTAATATACTTGAATAATAGTTATAATGCTGTTTGAAATTATTAGAATATTTAAATACTTTAAAAAAATTTTTAATTAAAATTTTTGCGCCGCAGATTTTGTTTATTTATTAATCCATAAATTCAAGTTGATTAAGAAATCTTACGTATCTGTATTGAAATCCTACGATTTCTTTCGCGATGTTTAATTTAACTTTATATCCTCAGCTTAAATCAGTTGTAGTTAAGTCAATTTGTCCGGTGCGAGTTTTTTTAACCTTCAGTAGCGTTCTTACTGATCTGTTAATAGATTACTCGGATTCCACTATGTAACACACAATTCCGCGGATGAACGGGGTTTTCCTTTAATAATTGCGCATCTCTTCTCCGACGGCTCGTTAATTTCTGGTGAAGAAACATTTTTTGTTACATCATTATTTTAATCTGGTCATCGTAAAAAATCATTGTTTAATAATGTGATACATCCATGGGATAAAAATGCCCCGATATGCCGAGTGATTGCGAGCGGATCGGGCGGTGCCCTTTGCTTGGAAGTTCACCTTTGAGCTATCTCAAAGGATGTACCGTTCTCTTTTCGTTATTTACCTACTTTCCTTTTTTCTCTTTTTTTTTTAATCTTTTTCCTATTTTCATTTATAGGTGTAGATCTGTTCCTTTTACAGATATATGTTGAAGATTCTGGATCCTATCATTCAGGATATCTGCGGTTCAATATGAGGGGCTTTGCCCGTCGACCAGCTCGGGATACACCCAAGTTTGGTAGATACACACCACGCGTTATGCCTGAAGTGCTCGAGATCGGACCTTTTGATCTCTCCTCATATTTATTTATGTAAATTGTACTATAATGTAGATTTTATGTATTTAAGACACCTGTTATACAAGTAGTCGTTCGTGTGTATAGTAATTGCGGTTCTAGAGTGAATAAAATCGTCTTTAACAGAAAAAAAAAAAATTATTTTGTTTCTGCGTGATATGAAATAAAAAATTAATTATTAGCGGTTGAAAATGTAATTATGTAATCCTAGTAGTATTAAATTGCCACAGCAGTTAAATTCTTTTAATAATTATTAATTCTTATTTTATTTATCATGCAGTATAATAACATAAAGGAACCCCTTTCAGGAAACATAATTTTTTTTTCCTCTTGTGAAAGAAATTTTATACTGTCAGCTTTTTAAAGGTATTCGAGTTACAAGAATTTAAGTTATACAAGACCTCAAAAACTTACGGAAGTTTGAAAATAAATCTTATACCTCAGGCTTTAATACTTTGTATAAATTCCTGAATAATTCCGCATTCAAAGGCTGCAGTATCTCTCGTATATTAAAATATCAGTGGACTTTTATGTCGCTGTCGAAGTGTAATTAAAATAATCTTAATTAAAAATGATTTTACAATATTGAATCACTTTTTTATTGCTTTAACCGTGTTTTAATAAACGTAAAAATAAATGAACGTACTTATACTAGAATGAAGTTCTATAATTAAAAATTTAATTTGATTTGTGCAGTTGCATTACCATTTACTAAATAAATGTCCCTTATTGTATTAGAACCTCATATATGATGGCGCAATTATTATTATTGAAATAATTTCTTTTTATAATTCCTGTTGTTTTTGATAAGATCTAATGTTATTGTAGTAATATTTTATTTCCACAGTTCGTGTCTACAATAAAACAATAAACAATAATATTGTAGTGGTACATGATAAAACAATATTCAAATAATATTTTTATTTTCTAGCCCAACAAATACGTAATAATGATCAGTATAAAGTCTTTAGAAAGCATTATTACACCCATCCATCGGTAAACCGAAGTCCGATTTAAAAATATTTCTTTTTTACGAACAAACGGTAAATGATATTTGGTACAAATACCAAACACTGGTTTATGGTTGAGTGTATATAATAACGGTGATCGTAAAGTCGCTCAATCAAAATGACAACACATTGTTATTTTTAGAAAGCTTTTTCATTAATTTTTTTTTATTAATTTACAAAATAATTTAACATTTACAAAAGTATTACTTACAAGTTTATAATAACTGCTGGAAATGTCTACCATGATTTTCAATACATGCATCAGTGTGTTTTCTTACATTGTATACAACCTTTACTAGTGTAGCAGTTGTGATATTTCATATACAATCTTCAGTATTTTGTTTAAGTTCATCAAGTGTATGCGGGTTGTTTGAGTACACATTATCTTTCAAAATGCCCCACAAATAAAATTGTGAGGACTCAGATCCTCACGAATGAGGGGGCCATAGTCCACGAGAAATTATCCGGTCAACGAAGAAATTGCATATTACTGTTCGCCGTGTGTGTAGTTGCCCTGTCTTCTTGTTCACGTTCATCGCGTACCTCAGCACGTAGCAAAGCTATAAACTTCATTATTATTTCTTGATACCGTTCGGCTGTAATGGTATCCGAAAAAAAGGATAGGCCCGACACTTCTCCGATGAGATACAACATATCTCAACTTTTTGTGACTGTAATTACTGTTCATGGAACATATGTGGGTTCTCTGAAGACCATATTATGTAATTTTGACAGTTAACATATCCGCTAAGATGAAAACAAACTTTATCGCTAAAAAAAAAACCTTATATGTCATTTCGAGTGAAACTTCTAAACCACAGGTAATACTGCATTTGTTTCTTCTTATTTAGTTCTTTGAGCCGATGATTTACTTTAATCCGGCACGAATGTAATTTTGAAACCTTAGTAGCCTTATGAACACTTTCGTAAGACAGCCCAATTTGGTGGGCTGCGTAAAGGCATTGCTGCTCGGAATGAACAAACTGCTTGGTGCCACGCTCACTGTCGCCCGAAGGCGGGATCTAGCAGTGCTACCGTACACCATTCTGTCATGCAAAAAATTACCCTAATTAAAATATCTTTTAAAAATTTTACTGTCATTCCTAGAAAGCAGAAAAATTTGGGTTGTGCGACTTAATGATCATTCTATATCATGTCTCGTAATCATCTACTCATAAAATAAATTATGTAAAATTCAGGAGACAGAAAGTCGTTAGATGGTAAAACGCTTCAAATGTAGTTTTAAACGAAGTTAAACATGATCTGTATTCTCAGTGTACTCAGTTTAAGTTCTTATAAGAATGAAAAAATGTAATGTTTCTGTGAATTTTAAAGACGTTACGAACAAGGCAACTATGGGATTTTTTTTTTGTATAAGACTGCACTTCATTCACATTCATTCATATCATCCTCATTCATCCTCAGAAGTAATACCTTACGGTAGTTCTGGAGGCTAAACAGAAAAAAAAGAAAAAAGGAAAAGAACTGTGGGATTTATTCGTGTTTCGTTTTGATAATAGAACGGTAATCTTGAACTTTGAATTATGAAAAGAATTTTGAATCTTTGAAAAGTTTGAATTATTAGAAAGAATTAAAGTCTCTCCTAAATATATCAGCGATTCTCTTTTTTAAAAACTCTTATCTGTAGTTTGCACGTGTAAATTGATTGTTTCAATAAAATAGATTATTATTTTAAGGTGGTGAATAATTAACATACTTGCCATGAAATTTATTTGCAATCTAAAAATTTTTCCCCTAATGAATGATCATTATAAAGTACAATTTTCGTCAGTTAGGAGGTTACCTCAGACGGAGGATAGATTATATATCTCAAATAGCTTCACCACTATATTATTAAGGATAGACACAATCTGTGAACAACATATATCTTTTTTACGCCTATTAAATTTCATATACACATTTTTTTTTTTTTTTTTAATGAAAAGTAAATAAAATTTTATTTCATTAATAACTTCTGATATTTTTCTTTTTTTTATTGTTATTGAATTATTATTATTATTGTAGAAGCTTATTTACAATCAGAGGTTGATAATTATTAATAAATCAGTATATTGAAATTTAAAAAAGAATTTTGAACCGATGTGACTTCCCCTTGTAAGATCGAGATTTGTCATTAATTAAAATTTGATTTGGCTATAACTCTGGAACCAGCGGACTTAATAACGCTGAAAAGCTCTCAATGAGAGCTTATTATAGTATTTAATAAAAATCCCAAAATTCAAATTGTTTTTGATTTTGAGCCCGTTTGGTTCATTCGATTACAATCAAAAGGGGAGTTACACAACTAGATGTTACAACAGTCTTAAATCCAAAATTTCAACATCCTACTGCTAATCGTTTTTAAGTTACGCGTAATTCGTACGATCACACGTCACGCCGAATCTAGTCAAAATGGATTCAGGGATGTTCAAAATGGATATTTCCGTTTAAATCTGAAAACCGAAATTTTTAGCAATTACAATACTTTAAAAAATTGATAAATTTTAGTTTTAACTAAATTGATAAGTTTTAAATGAACGTATTTGATTTGATTTATTCGATTGGATCGTCAAAGTTTTATAATTTTTAATTACGATATTGATTTTATTATTTATGGTAATGTTTAAAATTCAAAAACAAATAAGTGAAATGTTAGGGACGGGTTTCTTCTTTCATTTTCATTACTGCTTTCTGTTTTTATATAAAAACAAATCGATTGAATTGTTTAATAAAATCTGATTAACCTTTTGTTTATAAGCGAAGAGGTTTGCGTGTCCGTTTTGTTTGTACGACAGTTTTTTTGAACGGTTCATCCGTGCGGTCCGTCATATAATCTATACAACGTACATTATTTGCATGTTATAATAAATATAAAATTAATATTGCATTATGTTATCAAATATAGTAAACTCGTTTTTCTTCTACAGTTTATGTTATATAATAATGTAAAGGGATTCTTGTAAATTTCAAATTCCATTAAATCGCTTATATCTTAATAACTTTTCTATTTTTATCAGTACGTATGAAACTTATTAGAATTATATAACTTTTTATTGAAAGTTTGGTTTAATTTTACATTTTAACCACTAACTATTCTAAGCTTGAATTTATATGTACATTTTCACGAGTTACGTTATTTTATGTCACCATGGCAACAGTATATCTTTACGTACATTCTGTCTAAAAAGTTAACAAGTTTTTTTTATTCAACGTGTTTCGTGTATTATTTCCCTTATGCAGCATTGTTTTACTTGTCTTTGAGTAAACATAATATTGAAAGTACTGTGAAATTTCAATGTTTAAATTATTTGTGTAAATATTTTGAAAAAAAAAATTGATTACAGTTTGTGTTTTTTTTTTTACAATTCGTCTCTGTTTTCCATTTCAGTTCGTTTACTTCTGTATTATTCTCTTTATATAAAAGGTACATATTAAATTTATAAAAAGAGCATTTTCCTTCGCTTTATAGAATTAACAATTTTTTCCAGTTTTTTTCCAATATGGTTTTATTGTGTGAAATAATTTTTATTTAATATTTCGAACGTGAAAATCCACAAATATATTAAATTGGCGTAAATATGTTATTTTTATTAAAGATCCAAAAATAAATTGCTACAAAACTTGTTTATTTTTATTTATGCATACAGTATCTCACTCAGGACGGATTTTACTTTTAAAAAACGTCTTAAGTGCTAAATTAGTGTTATTTTTTTAATTTTTTACCTTCAGAACCACCGTTAGGTATAACATAGAGGATGAAGATGACTGATATATAGCGTGTGTGAAAATGCCATGCCTGACCGGGATTCGAACCCGGGACCTCCGGATGAAAGGCCGAGACGCTACCACTTGCGCCACGGAGGCCGGCAAAAAATTAGTGTAAATTAGTCTGTTATCAGTGTTGTTTTGTTAAGTGTTGCTTTTCGATCCAGATTTTGGAACCGGATGTCACGGATGATCTGCAATGAAAAACATGTGTTACTGTTCCATTTTCTTTCTTTTTAAAAATTAGATGATTTTCGTTATGCTAATTTGGAAACCTGTTTGCGTTACCGAATCTTTAACTAATGTCATTTCACGTATAATGTTTTTATTTAGTTGAATTGATAAATAACGTAGGTATTTAAAATATTTTTCTTTTGTTTTTTTTAATTAATGTTCTACGCAACTGATGGAAGACAGTTTTTATCCGATTTTTTTTTTTTTATTAATCGGTTTCAATAAAAAAAATTTCAGATTACTAATTCTTTTGTATTTATTATGAATTTCCTTTGAATTATTTTTTATTTTATTTATGTTTTTATATCCAATCTTTATTAGTTACTAAATGTACTGAACTATCTCAAAAATGATAAAGAAATATTGTCAAGTAGATTTTAACATTATTATTATTTTTTTTTTTAGGGAAAATTTCTCTAGCGGTTCTGTTGTAAATCTTTTCCCTAAGTAATTCCAGTAAAAGATTTTTTTAACGAGAAATTAAATTGTTTCCACATAATTTGCAGCTTCTTTTCGTTTTTTTATCATCATAATTGCTTAGTGTTGAATTGTAGAGAACATTAATATAAAGCATTTTCACGAGAAAATTTGCTTAAAATATGGAAAGGTTTTTAATGGAAAATTTTTTTATTTATAAATTAAATATTAAGAGAAAAAATAAAGCTAAGAGAATTTCTTAGTTTACGTTCAATATCGTTTAGTTTACTTCGTTTCTCGATCCTTTACTTACTTTTATCAAGGTGGAAGTTTGTTGTGGCATTGTGTTTGTTGCCAACAGCTTTTTTTTTTTTTTGTATGAGCATCATTTTTATTTTCAATAAAAATAAAAAATATAAAATAAAAATTAGTTTGTAAAATACAAACTAATAAAAAAAACAGCCATAAAAAGTAAAACATTTTTCGACTGTTTAAGTTCTTTTATGTTTTTCCAAAATTAAGATGTAGTAAGTTATTCCTACTCTTTAATTTGTCGCCAACTTCAAAAACTCCAAGTTAAAATATCTTTCAGGGCGAATTTTTCAAAATGATTTTAATTTTTTGTTACTCCCTTGCAATAAGAAATAAAATTGTCTAATATGTGTTAACCATTCATTTACTTATACTGATTATAGCCTACAGTAAAAAAAAATAAATAAATAAATAAAACCCAGACTTAAATCTCGATCTGATTGAATGAACTAGAACAAATCTCGTTCATGTGCTGGATTAAATCTACATCATGATTTACCCGGAGATTTAAAAAATAAAAATCAGTTCACAAAAAAGGAATTAAAATACCAAATAGGATGTCAGTGGTATAGATTAATATCTACTTGTAGAAAAGGTGTAAGTTTTCGTTGATTTTAACTAAACAATGAAGTATTTAAAGTAGCCAGGTTTGGAGTTAAATGTTTTCATTTCGTTATTCTGTTAAATTAACGGCAGACTTTTTGCAACCGGCTCTCCTAACCTTAGTTTAATAAAAAATATTGTAGAATTGAAGAAAACACAAAGTAGAATAATTATCAAAATATTTTTATTTACGATTAAATTTTTTGCGAAGTTGTAATAATAAACGACATTCGTGATACCAGAGTTCTTAATTCTTTGAATACAATCAAACACATAAACTAATGAGTTTGAATGAAGTCTATTTCTTCTTCTCTGAATTTAGGAGTCGTTTCTGTTAATAAGTGCTTTTAAGTAAAACAATTGTTGTAATTAATTTGTCTGAAAAAAAGTAACATCAGAGTATTTCTATTGTTTTAAATAAATAAAACCTCTACCTCTTCTTTGTTTGTCTGACTTTCAATCGGTGGGAGAGGGAAAACGAATGATTCAATCTAGATCATTTAGCATTGTGCGTGAGATCAGCCGAACAACAGGTAGGGATGTATTTAAAAGAGCTTGGTTTCTATAGGATTTCTTATTTGGAAAGAAGAACTTTAATGCTTCTAGGGCTTATTTATAAATGTTTAGTGAATTTTTGTTTGTTATGTATTCTTTTTAGCGTTGAGAGAATGTAGTAATTTTGTGGTATAGTAGTAGGTAAGTAATAATTAACTGGTTGTTTTTTCCAACCAGTTTCCAAACAGTAATCGGTGTGTGTGTAAAAGCAAATGCAATCACTGCTACTGGCTGTTGTCAGGCCTACGTAGCTGCAGTTTTAAGTATGAATGTTTCGGTGAACGTGTACTCTGGAACAGAATCAGATCGACCATTCCTGAGACGTGGCTGATTGAATTCCAACCACCAAAGAAAACCGGTACAGCCTAGCATTCAAATCCATATCAGAGCTACTGTCTTTACAAGGACTCGACTTAGAATTCTTGACTTCGAAAATCAGTTGATTTTTTGATGACGTAATAAATAATAAATAAATTAGATAAATTATAAAGAAGGCTTCAGTCGTTCTACAGGCTCTGCAGCCGCAAGACTCGTACATTTGGGATCTTACAATAAGAGCTGCTAAAGATAGAAAGAGCCATATAAAGATATAAATTACATAGTATCTATAACGTTCAAGATTTAATTTATGCTGTTCGATTGCCATGTAGGATTAGGTTACAAAATCCTTAAAACTATTCTTTTGGTTTTGATAAGATATAAATGATTTAAGATAAAATTCTGTTTCAGTCAGAATAATTTTTAACAGAAGAAGAAAAAATGGCGTAACAAGTACTGTTCAATTTAATTCGAAGTATTAGCATTTTGCTGTGATTTAAAAAAAAAATTAAGATCAGAAATCCCTTCCTTTTCGAACACATTTTAAACAAAAGTCGGTACCGTTAAATCTGTGTAAACATAATCGAGTAATATTCCAATTATATTTTAGATTTTAATGAAAACAAACACGATTCCTTAATCCTGTATTATTCGATGTTGAATAGGAAAAAAAGCATGCCGGGCTTGGTTGAATATTCAGAAAATTTATATTTAATGGCATTATATCTTTCACCCAAGCTCTTAAAATTTTTGTACTTGTATGTCATAAAGCTTTTTTTCGTAGATTTCATATTTTTCTTTGAATCTCGTTCAGTACAACAAAACTTGCTGGGGTGGTAGCACTTTTCAAGAGATCGACAAGTGATGAACATTAAAAATTCAACGGTGCTTTGTTATGAAAAGCGATGATACTTTCTAGTTACTATGACTACGACTATGACGATAACTAATAATTCCACAGGTTCGCCCACTTACCAGAAAACTCTAGCATCCTACTCAAAATATAAAAATAATAATAAAAATAACGGATTCTTAATTGATAATAACAATTTCAGACTATCGATCTATTTTTAAATTTTTTTAATAAAAACTATCTTAAATATATTTTGTAAATTTTATGAAAACTTTAATTTATATTAATTTTTTTTTTTAGTAATTTTAATAAAAACTAAAAAAGTTTAAGTATTTCAAATATTTAGATCAAGTTATTTCTATATAGATGAACAAGCCATACTCGTATGTATAATACCGATTACAGACTTTCCTGTTTACTGAATATTCTAATTTTACCACGAATCTTAAAACAGCAATTCATGTATGTTAATTAACTAAAATATTATTAGTATGATTTTCATTAATTACACAAAAAATAAATGGATTTTGTGTTTTAGATATTAATTTATATTAACTACTTGTTATTGGATGCGCGTAGATAGTTTTGATTTTTTCGTGTGTACCTAATTTTTTAAAAAAGTTTTTTTTTAAGTTAGGATTAAAAATCTGATGTGAACACCACATACTTCCTTGTACACCTCTCTCTTTATCTGTTTAGCCTCCGGAACTACCATAAAGTATTACTTCAGAGGATGATGTGAATGGAGGTGTAGTCTTGTACAATCGCAGGTCGACAACTCCTAAGGAGTATGGTTAATTGAAACCCAACCACCAAAGAACGCCGGTATCCACGATCTATTATTACCTTGTACACCTATTAAATTACATATACACGGTTTTTTTTTTTAAATGAGTAGTACATGAAATTTTCTTATCAGATCCAGATATTCCATTAATTAAAATTTTATTTGGCTATTACTCTGGAACCAATGAAAATAAGTAATACTTGTGATATGTTGTTGAGAAGCTCTCGGTATTATTACTGCAGTTAAGAAAAGTCCAAAAACCAAATTTTTTTAAATTTTGGTGTTTTTTTTTGGATATTTTTGATTCAGTTGATTGCATTCAAATGGGAGGTGCACAACTAGATGTTACAAGCCCTAAATCAAAAATTTCAACATTCACGGCTAATAGTTTTTGAATTATGCGAGATATCTGAACATACGTACGTACAGACGTCATGTTGAAACCAGTCAAAATAGATTCAGGGATGCCAGAATGGATATTTCCGTTGAAAACTGAAAACCGACATTTTTCGCGATTACAATACACTACATGGAAGTAAAAATAGGAAGAAAATATTTTAATATATTTTAATAATTTTATCCAGTATATTAAACAAATATTTTTTATTGAGTTTGAATAATTAAAAACGAACGATATTTATATTGCGTAAAATATAATCTATAACATTATGGTCCTCTTTTTATATTAGGTTTAGAGAAGAGTAAAGCAAACAATTTCCCTGGAAGCTGTCATTGCCAGCCTTAGATCTTATAATTAAAGCCAAAACAAAACCTCTTAAATTTCGACCTTCAAACGAAAAATAAAACCTTTGGAAAATATCGCTCTTCTAACCATAAAAGAACTAAGATCAGCGATAGGTTCCCTTAAAATTTCAAAGCTGGAAGAAAAAAATCAGTTAACAGCGGAACTGTTGAAAATTGCTAACCATCAAACGATCGAAAATCTCCACAAACATTTAGTAGAAATTTGGAATACAGAGGAACAGACCGAGAATTGGAACACAGCTTTAATCCACCTTCTACACAAGAAAGGAAACAAGACAGATCCCAATAATTACAGATAAATCTCTCTTTCTCTATGTAACGTACAAGATATTTTCTAAAATCCTTTTGTGGAGAATCTAAGGCCAAGGTAAGAATATACTGATTGATTTTATTTACAGTAAAATTTTCACAAGAAAGTTGACGTTTTTGAAAGAGTAATAATAAAATATCGTAAGTATTAATAATAAACACCATCCTGATCCCCGTAGGGAAAGACACCTGCCTTGTGACGATCCCGGTCACCACACAACCCTCTCCCGTTCCAAGTCCTAATGGGTTTTACTCGAGGTCGTCTTTTAGACCTAAACTTGATAACACAACACAGTTATCAGTTTGGCTATGCTATTGATACAAATGCCTTCGTATGGTCTCTTCCAACAACGACCACCTACCATAACTTACAACAATCAACGATGAAATTAACCGATTCGCGGAAGCGCGATCTTCGCGCCTTCCTCTATTACCAAAGGTTTCACATAAAAATCCTTCCTATATCAGACTTCAATTAGACTATGCGCTCAGATCGTTACTTGATCGAGTCTTTACACCAAGAATATTATCTTCATGCCAACAGATCAACTATCGTAACAACGACAATTTTTTCCTACACTTCAATTTACTCGAAGTCCTTTCGATTTTCTTAAAAATCTAGAAACAGATTCAGAAATTTAATAAGCCTCCAATGAAAATATACCATATCTCTCTCTAATCTGATCCGCTTTCGGGAGCGCAGTCAATGCCTACACCTCCCCCTCCCACACCGCAGCTCCATCGCATAATATACATCCACACATCCATCTCATACCAGCGAATATCTAAATTAACCGGGGCTCGATGCCAAAACGCCTATCTTGGCAAAGTAAGAATCCAGACGGGTCCCCAGCCACCCGGATTACTATTCTATATATACTTCTACAACAACATCAGAACCCTGCATGCAACTATCCTCCGCAGGGCTAAGAATCTAAGGAAGCCAGCAACTATGTTAAATTCCCTTTCGATTTTCCAATTAATTTGCAGATCGAAATCACAATTCGACCACGCAAGCTCTTTGGCTACTTTGGTACGTTCGGCTTCGTACCTATGTCTTATATATCCTGGCAGACATGAATATCATCAGCGTATATCATCACTGGTCCTACACTCCGAGCTCAAGCCTTAGTTGTTAAACCAAATTTTGTCAACCTAATTCGAATAGCACTATTTCGAGAAAGAAACCTTGTAATATCTCGATTGGGGTAAATCCACCTAACTACTTGCATACCTCCCACAGCAGGAAAAAATCCATACATATAACGACCATCGAGTGATTCATCCCACATGAATATATTATATATATATATATATACACATATTATATTATATATATTTGAAAAAATATATTCAAATAAATAGTAATAGCGAATGTACTACAAATAACAATAATATTCTTTAGTTATCCTCTAAGAATATTTGTTTTCTCATGACTGGCTTTCTGTGGGAAGTGAGTAATGAAACAATAATTTACCGTTGCGGTCTTCATCAGCCAAATTTTGTTGCGAATTAGCACGCTAAGCTCAATGAAATATAGCTTATATTGTGCCTCACAAGTTATACCTTATAAGTTTCTTCTAACCGAAGGGACTAGCTGTATAAAGATTATCATTATTCCAAGAGAAAGCTATTCTGATCGTTGATACTCGTACCTCAGATGTTTTACAAGGCAACAAGTTACTGTCAATTTCATAAAGACAAAGAAAGCTACTAGTTTTTATTATATTAATACACAATTAATAAAGTACGGAGGTATCATGTATTATCTTTGATTTCTCTATATCTTTTTATGTTCTTAGAAAAAGTAAACATCTGAAAGGTAGGACAGAAAAAAAGTGATTTCTTTTTAGATGTAACAATGGAAGAGGAATATTTTTCTTTTGAACTGTGTTACGCTTACTGAATATGTTAGAATATTAAATTAGAGGATCATTACACATCGTTTGTTTTCTAAATTTCAAATGGGATTCAGGAAAGAGAGATGATGTAGTTTTATAGGTGTAGTTTTTGCTCTGAAGCAATTAATTTATTGAAAAGCGAATGCAGTAAAATGGTGAACTGCACATTCCCCGTTATTGATTTTCATAACTGGTGTGTCAATAGATGTTTGCCGAGGCAAAATTTGTGGGAATGGCTCTACATTGAATAATAGCAGCTGCGATTCATAGTTTGTATAATAATGCAATTGTTTGATTTTGAATGGTGTAGTAGCTGAGGGAATAAATGTATTAACTAATATAAGGGAGATTCTCAGTGTATCTATTTAACGCGTATATTATTTAATTAGATAAATAATAAATTTAACTGTGAAATTAGAATACACTAAGGATCCAGTTTTACCTGAGAATTTCTGAATTCAAATGTATATGCTGAAGACTTAGCTGTTCAAGATTCAAAAACATAGAGAACCTTACATAGACTGGATTTATTACTAGCCACAAATATCATCTTTCGAGACCAAAAATTATGGATTTCCCTCATGAAGTCCCGTTGAGATCAAAGATAAAATCAATGATAAAGAATTCGATCGTGTTATCTTGTTTTCTTATTTATATATTTTTTCTTTTAATGAACTTTTGGTTCAGTCGATTGCAATCAAAAGGGGAGGTGCACAATTAGATGTTACAACAGTCCTAATCAAAATTTGAACATTCTATGGCTAATCGTTTTTGAGTTATAAGATATACGTACAGACGTCACGCCGAAATTAGTCAAAATGGTCAGGATGGTCAAAATGGATATTTCCGTTGATCTCTGAAAGCGAAATTTTTCGCGAATAAAATACTTCCTTGTACAAAGTTCAAGGAAGTAAAAAATTATATTGAGAAAAGATGACGCAGTTTCTGTAAACAGAAAACAGTGTTTGAAATTTCTAAAATAGATATGATTACCTGCATATCCAGCATCGCCCGAGTTGTCCCTAACCACTGTCACAAATACTTCTTAGAATTCAATCTTTATGAATTCTTAGCAATAAAAGCTTAACTTGTGATAATAATCACATTAGAATAGTAATCATCATAGCTTATCATTTATCATTATTATTGTATATTCATTACAACAGTGCATCCCAAGTACTGCAATTAAGAAAAAGTCGCAATTAAGAAAAGAAAATCAGATTTTTTTTTGGATTTTGAACGTTTTTGGACACTTTTGGTTCAGTTGATTGCAATCAAAAGGGGAGGTGCACAACTAGATGTTAAAAGTGTTCTAAATCCAAAATTTCAACATTCTACGGCTAATCGTTTTTTGAGTTATACGTACATACAGACGCCGAAACTAGTCTTTCAGGAATGGTCAAAACGGATATTTTTATTGAAATTTGAAACCGAATTTGTTCGCTATTACAATACTTCCTTGTATAATAACAAAATAACCCATTATGGAATGTACAAATTACTCAGAGTAGGAGAAAACTTTTTAATTTTATTAAAAACAATTTATTTACATAACTGTTATTGTCATAATATCTAAACAAAGTACAAATTTAAGACTAACTAATAAACTTATCCTATTGGCAGCTTGTTTATATCATAAAATGTCGAATCATAATAATTATTGTGAAAGGGTTATCGTTCGCTGATAAACACGAGGAGGCATATGACAACAAACAAACCTAGGTTTTAATCGACAGTTATTATATGCCATAAGCCTAAAACAATTAATTAAAGAGCCAACTAAGTAAGGGTGGATGAATAAACAAAACTGAATTAAACAGCTAGAGCCATCAGACCTGTTCCAACAACGAACAGTCTAAAATCAATTTTACCGAAGTGACGTTAGTAACCATAATTAAGTTTAACCTACTTTACGTCGATTCCAATCATCAAAATTAACAGCCGAACAAGCATATATTACGACAAACTGATAGATATTAAAATTAAAATAACTAAAAAATTGTCAAATAAAAATTTTTTCGGCATTAAAAGTTTACGCTTTCCTTAAGATGAAGTTGAAAGTTACAATTACCCTTATAACCATGCTTAGTTTATAATACAAAGAAAAATAGTAAAAGTTTGTAGTTTATTTGTTAAATTAGTAAGAAGTTCCTAAAAATTCTCATAAATTCAAATCTAAAACCTTCACAAATAAAATTATTTTGAGCTATTTGAATAAAAAATATTCCACTACCGGAACTTCTTCATACATCAGGGCTAAGACTCTACAGTCTATAACATTCTCTGCATCTCCCATAATGTCATGCGTTTTCCTTTTAGTACTGAAATCAAAACAATCTGTCGTAGCAATTTCTTTGCTGGAATCATACTGCTATTTTCCATTCCCAACTCTTGTAATATAATTATATTCTTTATAATTCAACAATTACTCCTCTTACATAATGTTTAAAACGCGTTTTATGAGGCTGAAACGTTATCACCGATGTTTTACTTCCGTTTAACAACAGTTTTATAAAATCTAAGTTCGCCTGTTCCGGACAGTTTAGTAATAGTTTTAATCACAACACGATTTGTGTTCTACTTTTTTGTCACGCTGATAGGAGCAAAAGACAAGAATATCCCCTTCTAAATATGGGGTATCTGCCGATCTCCGTGGCCGGAGTGATGGCGTATCGGCATTTCATCCGGAGGTCCTGGGTTCGAATCTCGGTCAGGCATGGCATTTTTTCATACGCTATAAAAATTCCATTTCCATATCCCATGCACAACTTCAAGCTTATGTGGTGATAAAAAAGATCAAAATCCCTAAAAATTTGATTTTGTAATTTTTCTTAAATGGGGTAATAAGCCCTTATTGAGAGCTTTTCAGGGATGTATGATAAGTGGTACTTGTTTTCATTGGTTCCAGAGTTATAGCCAAATAAAATTTTGATTAACGAAATTGTTGGATCTTACAAGGGAAGGCACTTCTGTTCGAATCAAGACTTCATCTCCTTTTTTCTTTTTTAATTTTTTTTTTTTTTTAAATTTAAATCTATTTATTAATAATTAAATAATTAAAAAATAATGAAAAAGAATCAATAGTTATTAGTGAAATAAAATTTTATGGAATTTATGTGTATATGTAATAGATTTGGGGAAAACATCTGATTATTTAATATTAATTGAAAATTATAATTTAGAATCGTATTATTTTTGGATTTTCGTATAAGGAAGTCATGTAGTGTCCACGTCAGATTTTTTTTATTATTCCAGTATTCATCCTGACAATTTTTTACCCTTGTAATAATGGATATTAGTTTTAAAAATAGACACATTAGATAATTGAATTCTATCAATGGTAATAATGATGTAAGAATTTTTCTAGTTGAGTGACTCACTGATTTTATATTTGTAATACTATTATTTTCATTACCTATAAAAGTAGATTGATGGAAAGTTAAATGTATTTTTTTTTTATCGATACGTATTATGACAGTATTATTTTAAATTAGTTCTATGAAATAGTTTATTACAGTATAAGCTTAGATTTGTATTTTTATTTATGTCTTTTCTTTTATTGATATAAAATTTTATTTTACTGCATCTAATAACTGTATAATAAAATATTTAATTGTATTATTTCATTTTTACTTTTTAGGGTTTTGTTGAAACCCTTTCGAACATATTCTTGGATCTGCCTATTCAAAGGAAAAGAAAAGTGTAAAATTGAACGTTCAAGTAAACTATTTCTTATTAATCACTTGCTGAGTGGTATACAAGATAATTTTAACAATTTTAATTTTTTTTAATTAAAAAAAAGTTAATTTATGTATATATATATATATATATATATATATATATTTGTAATTTACAAAAAATGTAACTGTGAACCCAAGTGTAATAACTGAGTTTAGATGTACGAGTGGAAATTGTAATATAATTTGCAATTTCTAAGCAATTACAACCAAAAGTACATTAAAAATCTATTTCCGCTGTATTTTCTATTTTACCTGCTCTAAAGTTCAAGTATTTATCGGTGAAATCTGCATTCTCTCACCAGATCTTTGCTGCTGAATTAAATGTTGTTTATTTCATTTTAAAATAATATTGAAGTGATCACCACCTATGGAAGATGTATTTATATCAGTTTTAATATTTCTTCAGTTATCACACCGTTCAAAACCAAAACAGTTTTTTGTAATGAATTCTCCGAGTCTTGAAAGAACCGTCAAATCTTCAGGATATAAATTTGAATTAAAGAATTTTTTAGGTAAATCTGCATCTCTTTAACATATTCTAATTTCAGTTGATAATTAGTGACGTGTAATTAAATATTAAGTAATATACGGGTATATTATCAAACCTGTTTTTATCATCCATAACAGGAATGTGCAGTTCACCGTTATATTACACTTTCTGTTCAATCAAATTAATTGTTTCAGAATGAAAAGAGGATCCCTATAATGATCTTTCTTTCCTGAATCCTATTTGCAATTCAGAAACAAACGATCTGTAATGATCCACCGATTTAATATTCGAAAGTATATTTTGTAAGTCCAATCTAAGACGGTAGAGAAATTAATACTACGCAACTGTTTCATTTAATCGTATTACCTTCCTTGTAAAAAGAAATTACTTCTATTTTGAGCTACCTCTGAGACGCTTGCTTCCGCTTTAGCACGTATTAAAAATATAAAGAAATTGAAAGTTTGGAAAAAAAAAAAAATAAAGTCCGCAAAGTTTTTAAAAAAATCCATATGTATTCTCTTATTACAGGTATTAATTATGTTGAAGAATTTGTAATTTGAAAATGTTAAGGGCCGATTGACTCTTTTTTAACGCTTTACTTAGCTACAAATCAAATCGCTGTGTATTTTTTCACGTTCAATCTTTATAGTTAGTTTTTGTAATATTTTGATAATCGTTTTTTTTGCGGATAAATTTAATACGTATTTAGCTTCATAAGAATCGTAAAAAGTTCTGTTCGAATTTTTATTATATTTTCTCCAGATGCTTTTCTGTTAAATTATGCAGTTACATTTCATTATTGTAATTTTTCTTCAGGTAAAAGATGAATCGAGACTAATATACCATAATTAATTATTGTGAACGTATTTTAGGCTATAAATAATAATGCATACATATCTTATACTGTATTAATAACTGTTGTATATTTTTAAACTAATTAGTACAAATATTTTAGTTTTTAATTCAATATAATGGTGTTTGTGCAGTAATGATTGAATTGTAATTTGTTATGCAAAATACTGAAAAGATAACGTAAACTTAATCAAGTTTACTGTGTTAAATTATAGTAGTAATAATAATAATAATACAGTGCTGTAAATAATTCATGAGAAGGTAAATTGAGTATCGAATCATACCGTTTGTTTTGTTTAGCCTGTTTTGTTGGCTGTATTGAAATATTCCATGCATTTACGTATAAGTTATTCTGTATTCATTGACTATCTAACCTCACGATTAGATTCATAATACGACCTATGCGTATCAGTATTGTGTTAGTAATAGCGTTTTATTGTTAGTCGATGCTTCTTGGTTTTATGTTGATAAATGCAACGGAATAATAAAAACGGATTTAATATTGATATTTATGTATTGTATATATATATATATTAGTGTACTAATGAACTTGATACTGGTGTATTCTGGGGAAATATAGTTTCATAGATAGTTTACATATACTATCAGTATATCTCCAAAATAAGTTTTTTTTTTTGGTTGTTCTACATTATTTAACTTATTTTTCTCTAGTTTGAAATGTTTATGGGGAGAAAAAGTTTAGATATTTGTGTTTCATTTTTTGCCAGATTAAATTTTTTAAAATATTGATTTTTAATGGCATCGACTGCTACAGTTATTAACCATTAAACAACAACAATGTGCGGTTACCCATCTTCGGTTTTCCATCAGAAGGCAAATTGCACACAATTCTGTATTAAACTTTGTAATTTACCGGTGCTATTAAACGTAACTTTGAGTTTAGCAATTAACAGTTTTTAATTTCCTTTTATTTTATAAGATGATACATCGTGAAGCATTCGAGTGCTGTAATCGTAAAAAATTAGTTTACCATCTTAACCGCGGATTTAACTTTATTAAGTTACGCGTTACTTTTACGGGCGAACGTTAAAAAAAAAAAAAAACTGACAGCAGTTGTAGGACTTTCCATCACGCGGCTAAAGCTGCGTTCCGTTTCTGATGCACGGTTTACACACAAGGCTTACACACACAATTTAAAATATTTATAATTTTATTTAAATATAAATTTTTTTTATTTATTTAAATTCAATTGTTCTAATTAAACCGCGCGCGCATACCGTATTTAATTCGGGTGGGTGTGGCGGTACCTGCGGTGACGGTCGCCACTAATTAAATTAATGTAATTTCACAATTTACGTAGAACAAATTTCGCTTATACAGTCGGCAGACTGGTGTAGCTCTGAAGTCTAATGCACTAGGTACCGAGTCAACCGGGCGATGGAGGTCGGGCCAGACCGAGTTAAATATTTACACTTTAAATATTATTAATTTATTTTATTCTGCTACTGAATTGTGACATCACAATACAGCAGATGTATATCTACAACAGCTGTACGTCAGTGCTATCCGCATTTTTTTGGGTGGGAGTTGCAAAAATTTTTTTTTGTAGATATTATTATTATTTTTTAATAGTTAACAAATGTGTCCAAGATAAATATGACTTTAATTAGGCGTAATTTCGAGATACTGAAATACTTGCTCTGCAGCCTCTCCCTTTTGATCTTTTAAGTTGAAAATTTAATTGCATCAATGCATCTTATGAATAATCTGATCAATTTTGATCATAATCCAGTAGTTCTGGAAATATAAGCTGATTTAAAGGCCAACATTGACCATACACTCACGTACGAACACATACGAATATTCAAATCCGGAAAAATTTCATTCAGTTTTTTGGTTTCCTTAGGTCAAGATTCGGTGTAAACCGCATATGTCCAAATTGGACCGATTGCAATACTTACCTTACTAGACCTATAGCGCTGTCTAGACGGGAAAGTAAAAATAATAATAGAATTCATTGATATTTTATACGTGGTTTTATTAATATTAACGTTTTCAGTAATTATACATTAAGAGAAATTGGTTCAAGAATTATGAAGATTCTTCATATTGAGATTCCCAAATTAAACTTCACTAACTTATGCTTAAAGCAAGTTCATCTAATGGGTGAAAAAACTGAGCAAAGAAGAACGTATAATGCACAATTAATATTATGTATTTTAATTACCGACTTTAATTTTGTGGTTTACCAGGTAAACTTAAATTAACAAAAATTTGATGAAAAGTACGTTTACAAACAAAATTGTTATTTTTTATCCATTCAACAAGTTATATGTTTTTATATCTAATTGCACTTCCTTATGATGAATTTTCCAGGGTGTGTGAAAACCACCAATCCTGACCGGATTGGTTTTTATGAAGCATCCTGAAGAAAGACATAGTCGCTACATATCTGCGGTCGTTGTGCTGTTTGAGTACGAGGCTGGTGATTTTATCAGAATAGTTTTTACTTACGTATTTATATTTTGAGGAAAAATTAAAAAAAAATAAATAAAAAAAATAAATTTTAACTAATTTCGTACATTTTCATCAATTCTTCTTTGGGAGAGTAACTGTTATCAGAGTTCTTTTATTACGAATTATTATAGAAGGAACAAGAAATTTCAACACATTTTTATACTTTTAGCAACCTTTAATTTGATGCTACCTTTCAAATTACAATAGAAATATAATTTCATTTAATATTTAAAAACAAGCGTCATTAATTTTTGGTGGTCATCGATACAAAAAACATAAGTATATCAGGAAAACTGAAATTTGTACCCTAATTATCCAAAAATGATAAACATAAATTTGATTAAATTGTTATCATAGTTTTAAAAATGTATTTCTAATTTTAATATTAAATAAACGGGTCTAATTTTGATTTTACCATTGTATTTTGAGGAAAGTATAAGAGCTTCGTCTAGTGGTTGATTACAACAAAGACGATAAAAAATTCAGGTATAACTTTCGATTGTGTTCGCCTTGGCATTGCTTCCTGTTCAAGTTAATATTGATAGCTGATAAATATTCAGGAAATCTGATAATAAACAAAAAATAGTTTTATGATTAAATCATTAATCATAACTTCTATAGCATGTGGTATTCTTATAATAAACGCTATGAAACCGATAACGTATCAGACTGTTGATATATTAAGTTAAATTACAAAGTAAAAATAAATAAGTTAAAATAATTAAAAATCCATTAATTCATTGTTTGATGAGACAATTAAAAGAAAAGACTCAAACTATATATATATGCTGCCTAATATATATATATATATATATATATATACTGGTTAAAAAATTTGTGTTTAATTTAGTAAAGAAGGTGAAAATACGTAATATTTGATAGCATATTGAAACAATGCTACAGGAAATGAAAAGAAAACGAAGGATAAAATGTTAAAAAAAAAAACGAACATTTCTTAAATGAAATGATGTAAACTTTAACATCGGTTAATATTTTGTAAGGTTATTTTGGGATTTTTTCGTAATTAAAAGACATTACGTATCGTACCGTCTTATCTACCCAAATGTCACTAATGCAAGGATCCATTCCATTATTATCCCTTTCAAAGTCCGCAAATAGTACTTATGTTGTATGTACGCAAGTGCCAATGTTTTATACTACAGAGATGAGGAAACACTCTCTGTGTATAATTTAATCAGTCATAAATCAACTCGCAAGTCATTTTTTAAAAATTGGATGGAAGGAATATATTTAATAAAAAATGGTTAAAAATATTTAATAAATAAAAAGATAAGTTTTTGATTTTTGAGGAAGGGCAGAGATTTTGGAGCAAATGTTTTAAAAAATGGAATGCTTTAATTGGAATGTTTTAAAAAATTGATAGATAAGCATGCATCTCTATGTATTGAGCTCAATATAAAGTGAAGCATGTTTGCAAAATTTTGAGAAAGTCGGTTCCAAAAAATTATCTACTCCACCCGTTTGGAGATATTGATCCTAACATTTTTACAAACAATTGCCTCACATACACGATTTTCTCTACAAAGTTTAATTAAAATCGGTTTGTACAGTCTAAAAGTTATTAAGTCTCAAAACAGGCCAATACATTTCTACTCGTACGAACATTACTATTTTTGCGCTTCCTGGTCATGAAATTTAGAAAAATGCAAAAAAAAACCCACGCCCCATTTTTTTGATTGATAACTTTCCTTCTTACAGCTTAGCTTTGAACTATGATAAAAGAAAAGTAATAATCTGGCAAATTCTATTCTAAAATACTTATCGCTTTATACCGAAGATCCCGCATTTTGACTTAAATTTACATGGAGTCAGACGTGGATTTTAAAAGAATATTTGTTTATATTTTTAAAAGCCGGAAATTAAGTGTAATATATATGACGTTGATGGTATTAACATTCTATTCCGGACATTAGAAAAACTAATATTTAATCGGCATATTGTGGAGTTCTTTATTTTCACTTGATTCATTAAAAGAATGTAAAAATATTACATTAAGACCCATCATAAATTAATTTTTTACGTCTTAATGTAATTTTTGAAGTCCTTTCACTTTTTTCTTAACAAAATTGTACATAAATAAAAACTTGAGTACTTTCCAGGAAATAACATTACGTTGTTGATAGCATTAAACGTCAACTACCCTTCTACAGTTAATCTGCACAATCATTTCATTCTAACATTTAATTGGCTGTCCATTAAAAACTTTCTCTCGACATCTATTAAATGAATTTAAAAAAACTAATTTCAATCTTTTAACATCATATTATGAATTTAATTTATAAGAAATTATTGTTTACGACTGTGGTCAGGAAATTTCGCAAGGTTAATGACTCGTAAATTAAACATTACTACGTTCTCTTGTAATTAAGAGTACGGTAATTGCATTTTTTTATTGTTAGTTTTTAAACCGTCCATCTGGCCAAAGCTGCTAATCTTTTAAGGTGCTTTCTTATCCATTGTTTTAATTTAAATTTATTCTAAATTCATTATAGTGTTTTAGTTCATTATTATTATTATTAGTCCAGTAAAGAATAACGTATCCTCTTGTTTATGGTAATTTATTGCTTTATATTTTGAAAATTAGTTTTTTATTGTTAAGTATTTTATTGTATCGTAATGTACTTGTGAATTTAATTTTTTATTAAGGTGTTGAGATTTATTGCGGTTACAATGCAGATACGGTTAAAATTTTTTTTTATAATTTAATCTTCTGTTTGTCCATTCTTCTACTGTTATTAACAGCCAAAACGGTTTAACTGAATAAATTTATTCCTTTTTTTTACGACTATTTTCATTAGAAAATTAATTTATAGTACCTGTTACATTGTAATATGTAATCAATTAAATTTAATTACAGTATTAAAGTATATCTCTATATCTCAAAATTTCCTCTGTGGCTACCGAGATTTTCCTTTGGGTTTTATTTTCCTTGTATCATAGAAGAAAAAACTATGCTGCAAGAAGGAAAACATGATAGTCAAAATATGGAATATGGTTTTTCTTTTGAATTTCAAGATGTGTGATGACCCAGTAACCCAAATAAAAAAATTAAAAGTGGGTAATGTTCGTACGTATGTACGTGTGTTTGAAGCTTAATAACGTTTGACTGGATAAACCGATTTCGATGAAACTTTGTACAGACTCGTGTGTATGGGGCAATTTGTAGGTAAAATATTAGTAGTATCTCCAGAGAGTGGAGCAGATAGAGTTATTTGGGATCGATTTTCTCATAATTTTGTAAACATGACTCTACTTTATATTAAGTGGGGTACGTTTACAAAAATTATAAACTAAAACTAAAAAAGGTGCTCGCACCGTTGGTATGGACGGCGCGAGCACCTCTACCGCTGCTAAACACGAACTAATGGACATTGTCAAATTACTTTGATCATAGAAGTGAGGGTTTTCCCCGTAAATATAGTTTAAAATAGAAATTTAATTCCATTTAATATCTAAAAACAAGCGTCATTAATTTTTGGTGGTCATAGATACAAGAAACATAAGTATATCAGGAAAAGTGAAATTTGTACCCTAATTATCCAAAAATGAAGACGAGTGAAGGTAACTCTCATATATCTGTCGAGCTGATGGATATCAACATTAGTAGAATTGATGCGATGCAGAACCATTGGAGTGCAGCGGACAAACGCTTCAAAACGGTATTTGAAAACAGTCCGTTTATCTATCTTGCAGCGATGGTGACTTAGGTTTGACAGAGATTTAAAGCAGACGAAAACTCGTAACATTCCTCTTCTTCAGAGTAAATTCCCCGGCGAAAATTTAGCGGCATTTCGTTTATGTAGTACCTGTAGTAAGTCGGTAGATGCCAATAAAATCCCGACGTTGTCGCGCTTAAACGAATTTCGTTATTCCCTGAAGCCGGACGGCCTGCCGCCACTCAGGCCTGCCTTTTATCTTCAGTACCTTTTATCTCTTACGTCTCATATCACAGACCATTGTTGAAAAAAATTGTCGAATATTAGTCAAGTAAATATTATGTACCATTTAGGGTCTGTTTTATGTTAAAATTAAATTTAGTTCGCAGTCATTGTCGAGTTTTTATTTCAATACAATACACTAAAAGTGACTCGCTGACATACAGACCGACCAATTTATCTATAGAGTTGGCCAAATAAAGGAACTAAAATTTTCCTTTGGAGACGTTCAGTTTTGTTCAGAAAATAAGATGGCGACTTTCCCATTTAACTTAACAGATAATTTGGCCGGTCTGTAGCTCGGAGGATCTTCATCCAAGGTCTGTAATGTTTCATGTTAAAACAACAGCCGTGCGTTCCGACAAAGCGTCACCCAATTTTTTTTTTATTGTTTGCGGTAGAAATTTTACGTACACATTAACTGGAATCTCCGATCTGATGGCCAAGCGATTATGAAACAGTTTGGTTTTATTATTTCTGGTTTTTTTTTTAATTAACTTTGTTTATTGTTTTTAATTTTCATTTATATAGTTACCTCTTCCCCTATTGAATGGAGGAAGCATATAAAATTAATTGGTTCTCGAGAGAAGAGCCATTCTTTTTCATTATTTGTCTCAGTCTTTCCTACGACTGTGATTCATTTAAAGCATGTAAGTTATAAAAGACACAAGTGGACATGTTTTTCGTTGAAAGTAATGATGTTTATTATTTTCTGGATAATCTCTTTAATGAACAGGGAGAATGTTTCGATTTGTTGTGTTGAATTCACCTTGCATCTCGGTGGTCCTGGCATTCAACAATATGTTCGACTTGAAGAAGAAGATAATGGAAAACCTGTTTGTTATGCCTGGCATTATATACTTGTAACCTTGAGAAGAGTTATACCAGTTTCGGGATTGACTGCAAAACATTTTGGTTGTGACACCCAATAGAGGCCGTTATGCTTGTTTGTAATCTAATCTTTTTATTTATTTGAATATTCTCTATAAAGTTCAGTAAGTAGTTTTCATTAATTTATTTGAGTTTTTATTTTATTTATATTGTATAAATATTCTGGTTCCTTTTTCAATCAGTATTGGAAGATACGAGGAACTGATGACTAAAAAAATTACAGACGCCTTCATGATCTAGATGCGGTTCTTTATCCTGCTGTAGCATTACAAATGCCGCCGTATTATATTATTTCATTGTCGACGTCACTGAAGTTACGTAAATTTTTTTTACTGTTTTAACCCATGTAAAGACAGTTCAGTTCGGACTTATATTTAAATAAATTTCAGTGCGTTAGATTATTATTTCAACTAATAGTTGTAAAGTTTGTTGTTACGTAGAAACAGAAGAAAACCAACAGTCATCTTAAGTGTCCGTTATCCGATATTTTATTTAGATTACCATCAAGAAAGATATAAAGGGAGAAATGGAGGAGTGAATTTCCGAGCTTCCAAATATCATAAATTTTTTCTTCTAACTGCCAAAAAAATACGTTTCCCTTTTACAGAATGGGATTTGCTGTGAGTGCTGAAAACATATCTTAACTCAACAGCATTCCTTAGTTTTTACGGTCAGCACCCACTCGACATTACTGCCTCGCTGAACATTATATTTTTCATCCAGCTGGCTTAGAATCAGCTCTTGTGATTTTTATTTTATTTTTTATTATTTTATTTTTAGTTTTGTTATTATTTTTTGCTGGACAGAGAATCTATCTTTGAACGTTTACTGATGTTTGTGTTTTATGCTCTAAAATTTATAGCTTCTTTTAACGTTTTATTTGATTTACTCCTACTTTTGGATATATATATATATATATATCTCTGTCATCGAATCTTTAACTTAACTGCTAAAAATAAATAAATAGAGCACAATTATTCTGTAACTGTTCTTTCTTAAATATTTTTTTAAAATGAATAATAACCTTTAATACTTATATTTTCAAAAATATTATTTCTTCAATTTCATAACATGTTTAGGGAAAAAAAATCTATAGTCATTGAACTTTATTTGGATTTTAGCTCAAAAAACTGTATTTTTTGAAATGTCCTCTGCGACAGATAGTTCAAAGTTGTATAGCAGAATATGAAAAGAAACAATCTTCTGTTGTGCTAACAGTATTGCAAACAAACAAAAAAATTATCATTCTACGTTTTGTTGTTAGAAGAAAGATTAATTAAGAATACATATTTTTCCATGTGAAGTTATAATACCTTTAAATGAATGCTATTGGATGGAAAACGGGTTGAATAAAATGTATTTAGAGACTGGTTTGGTGCATTGCTGCAAAAAAAGTGCCGTTTCGGGGGAGAATATTGGCGGTTATTTGATTTAAAAGGTTAAAAAATTGCTGGAAAATATAACGTAAGATTCTTTGAAATATGATGTTAGTTTTAGAGTAATCGATGCATGTCTAAATCGACCGTTCTTAATGAAATGTAGGAATATTTAAATGATTTTTATTTGTATATTTGAAACACACGTGAAACTTTTTCGTTAAAATTACGAAATCTCTTAATTGTTTAGTTTCAGTTTTACTTGTCAAAACTTATTTTAGAGAATCAATTTTAAAAACTCTTGTAAGACTTGTTTTTCAAACGCTTTTTAGATTGGATGATCGTGAAGGAAAGTCATTACAACGTGGTGATAACGATTCAGTTTGAATATATCAACTTTGTACTTACGATATTTACTTGCTAAGAAAATTATTTACGTATGTAGGATGTATAATTATATATAGTTGAATTCAATGATATAGGAACTGAACAATGTTTGCGAACATTTTTAAACAAAATTATTTCAGTTAAAACTTAATATTTATCAGTAATTACATCTTTGTTTTCAAGTTATAATTTTGCACATATTTGCAGGATTCTTAATGTAAATAACAGGATGCGTATATTATAGGTAGAAACAAAGTATATAGTAAGTGGAACTAAATTTATACTCGTATTATTTTAAGATTGAATTGTTTATGAAGAAAAAGCTTTGAATTTGATCGTACTTTTTCCATGTGTAAAATATACTGTATTTGAAAGCAAAGTGTTTACTAATAAAATATTTATCAAATCAATCTATCTACTTAGGTGGTCAAAAACAATTAGGAGTTATAAAAAATAATTTAAAAATTTTTATTCATCTTAACAGCTACTAAGATGTAATTTCTCTTTCAAGATCTTCCGGTTTATTAAAGCCATGATACAATCAGTCTGATTGACAGTCAATTATGAATGTATTCTCATTTTAATTTTTGGCTTATCTTATTATTTTTAATATCCTGATGATAGTTTAAATAAAACTATAAATGAGTAAATGAGATGTAATTTTGTACCGTTTCAGGCCGACCATTCATGATTAGTATGGTTAATAGAACCCCAGCCACCAAAGTACTTCGAAACTCCATTTTTTCCATCCCCTGGGTCAATGGTCGGTGATATCAAAAAAACTTTATTTAGATAAGTTTTAGCCTTTTATCCAAAGAATAGTAGGAACTTTAAACAAATAACGATATCTTGTTTTTTTTTGAAAAAGCCCCATTTCCACTCCTATGGTCCGATTTTTCCCATTAATGACCATGGAAGTGGAATTGGAGGGCTTTTTCGAAAAAAAAAATATACCTCTCTTATTAAGTAAAATAACCTTTGACTTAAAATTAAGTAAAATACTTTGTTTAAACATCCTACTATTCTTTGGATAAAGGCCTAAAACTTATCTAAGTAAAGTTTTTTGACATCACCGACCATTGGTCCTGGGGATGGAAAAAATTGGTTCGAAGACAAAAAATCATACCCCCCCCCCCTTAATAGGCATAGTATCGAATCGGTTAAAAGTGGTCTTTAGTCCTTTAAAAATTACCTAAAACTTTTGTCTGAAACAATTTTTGATATGATCTTACGGCAAGAGATGACCAAATTTTTTGGAATTGTAAGATGGGGGCTTGTCGTATGCTGCACATGTGAAACTTTTTTCACATGTAACCATTGTCGTAATTAGTAAATTTGACGTTTTTCTTAACTTTAAGGTGGAAATCCTTTTTAGCACCGGTGAAATCTACCTCGGCCTTCCGGCGCGCGTGCCGAAAGGGATTTTTTCCTTACTGAACTGGTACTGTCTTCATCGGAAAATTTCGTCGTTTAGAATACTGTCGCCTTTGAAACATTTCCCTCTCCTTTTCTTTGTTTTTTCAATCTCCCGAAAAAAAAAGATTACTTCAGAAAGACGGCAATTAATACATTTTTTTTCACAGAAAAACATGAGTAAGAAAAGTCTGAAATCTATGTTTCAAGTAAAATTTATTTTGAACTCCATCGTTTGATACATAAATTAATAAAACTGATACCTAATCGGAATGAAAATGTTGTGTGCATGTCACTTTTTAATAATAATAAAATATTTTTAAAGATCGATAACATTTATTTTTACTTTTACATCCAGACAAATAAATATATACAAACACGGTTAAAATTTTATCTTTGTTTAATTGCACGTAACTAACATGTTAGTTGTAAGTGATTACAAGCGCCTATAGGAATAGTTAGTTGCAGGATACCGAATGTAATATGGGGATTGAGGAAGCAGGCTACGACCTTGGCAGCTGCTTTTGCTACTGCTCTACCGGCGTAAATTCTCACATCGATTCATTCCTATACTCCCTCTCCTGATTCCCTCACACTAGTCTCCCACCCAACAACCCAAATAATTCACCACCACCACCGCCCAACTCACTACGTTGAAAACCCACCTACCATATCAACCGTACAAGTATAATTGGTAATTATAAAAAGTAAATTTTAAACTAAAAAATATATATTAACAATTGAGAAATTAACATATTTAATTTTAATGCACTTAACTGTTACGAGTAAATATAATACACTCCTTAAAATATTTGAGCAGAACTAATAATAATAGTGTTTCGTTGCACCCGCGAATGCTGATAAGCGGAAAAGCAACAAATTACTACTATACTTCCGGTAGGCTTCCTCAATTGATATTAAAATTTCATTCGATTAACAAATGGTTCATTTTTAAATAATTTTGGCTATTTATACCTTTTATTACCTTTTAATCTAGTTAAATCAATCATTACTGATAGAAAAATAAGCCTACAAAAAGACAAATAAATTGAAATGATTGTTTTACGGTAATTTATATAAAGTCGAAGTTCAGACTAAATTTTAAACGGAAACTACTTCTACAACAGCATACAAACTGTCGTTACAGCAGAAATAAAACTTATATTTTTTTAATATTTTAAGTCTCTGTCAAAGAATAATAAAGACATTAACGATTAGTAATTACCGCAAATCATATGTATGTGTCAATATTTTCCTAGAAGTTACTGGGGAAGTAAAAGAGTAGGCATATGACGAGCTCGCATTATCATCTACCTACTTGCCCTCTACGCAATTATTTATCCGGAAAACTGCCTTATTCAATCTAAAATGTCCATAATCGTAATCTAAAACGATATGGATTACGTAGTCTTAATATGTTTTTTTATGAGAAACAATACAGGTTAAAAAAACCACTTCCTACATGCTAGGCTTCCCGTAACCACAGCATGATGTTTTATTTAGCCTGTCGCTACCGATTGGTCACGTTAAATCAATGTTATCATTACATGTACAATGTCATGATAATCAGAGGGCACACTCGATGTTGAAATTTTCAATTTTCTTAAAGGGAGGTGTAGAGTCTCTATTTAAAATTTAATTGAAAGTTGTAAAGGCTCTTTTAATTTATCATAATTTTTTCTTTACACAATTAAAAATATGGTTTAATTTATGTAATCTATCAAAAAAGAATTGAGACCACCGATCAAAATTTTACAAAAATTTTTAAACAGCTATTATATTTTGAGAGTTTCAAATTATTCCTCATAATTGACTTGAAAGAATCCTCCGTACCCAATCATAAAAAAAAAAAAAATACAAAAAAAGGTGATGTATCACTTTTTATAAAAAAGGATGGTGGGTGGGTTTGTTGGTTTGATCTATTTGCTCACATTTTTATTTTATCTGCTACAGACGCAGAGCGGTCCACGTGGTGGTGCGCTGGACAGTTATTCTCAACGCACAAACGATTTATACTTCCCGAACGATTCATTCGTTCGAACAATTTATACTTCTTCATACGAACGATTTATCTAAAATTATATTTGTGTTTTAAGGTTAAAAAAGGAAAATATTGGGGTTAAAACTGTGTTAAAAATCACAGCTCAAAGAATAGTCAAAACGTTCAGAATTTTGAAGCTTTTTGTAGTAAAAGTTTTTGCTGTTGTTAGTATGCTAAATTCATGAAAGTTATTTAGTTATTACTGGTAAAAACATTTAACAAAATCATGTGTAATGAAAAATAAATCACGTAACATTTTTGCGGCAAACCAAATGCCTGCCTTTTTACTTTTATATATTATACAAAATTAATATTGATACACAATATTCACATACAACACACAGGCGATTAAATTTTTAATAAAAATATTAGTATTAATAAAATTTTCATAAGATGCATCAGTTTCTTCAAAATTTTTATTAAAAAAATGTAATAATCTAAAAGACGTACATCGGCAAATAATGACGAAATAACTGTTGGATTTTTTATTTTATTCATTAAAGCAAAAGTTAAATGATAAGAATGTCACAACCCATTATTATTGCAGTTTCACCACTGTACATATAATAACTCTTTCTTTACGTACTACATAATAAATACTCTTGTACAAAAATAAAAACGCGAGTGAGCGTATGTAGAACATACTGTTCATTCAAGAAATAATTAAAATTATTCATAAATAGCAGTTTCCATCTCGGCTACGCCCAAGCTAAATGCGTAAAGAACTTAAAAAATTGGAAATAGTTTATTTAATAATTATATCTGGGCTATTTCTGTTAAGACTTTTCGCCGATCACAACATGCATTATAAAATAAATTAAATGTTTAGATAAAATATGGGTTCCTAAAATCAAATTTGCAACGAAATCAGGAGAATATTTAAGTTGTTCAAAACTACATTGTTCTCAATTTAGCAAAATCCAGGAGTTTCATCAATCTGTTTTTTAGATTTCATAAGAAAGCTACTTATTGTAATGGGTAAAATAATTAGACTTTCGGAAAATTTCGACATATTTTCGCGTTTCACATCCCCCAGATTCCAAAATCAGCGACAGTTCAAAAGTTTTTGTATAAATTTATATATATACTTCTATTTCTACACATAAATTTCACTTCCATGTGAACACGATAACTGCCGTAATTTTTCCCCTATCACTTTCTAATTGATACCTAAAATATAACAACCCAACATCTCGTTCGTCCGATTTTTTCTATTTACGAACTCGACCTAGATTTTGGATCGTTATGTTTATGTATCAATTTTAAAGTTATTGTGCCAAAATTACTACAGTTATTGTGTCCACAAGAAAGTGAAATATATATTTGAACTGGCAGTGGTTTTGGGGTTCGGGGATGTGAAATCACATTTTCCTACTCCTAATTGGGTTGAGTATATAATATTTCGTACTCTTTTATTGGCTACATACTATATTCTAAACTATTTTTAAACACGAAAAATCGTTTTATCGATTATTAGTATTGATGTAAAAGAAGCAAAAAAAAGACGATTTCGGCAAAACCAGAAATATGCTTCTTCAAAAGTTTCTTCAATTTTATGTCGATTTATAAAAATTAAGCTGTAAGTTATTCGAAGTGACCCTCACTTCACGGGGACTCCAAAAGCTAAATTATGTTTTAGCTCGGACTGTAGAGCCCTAAAAATTTTAATCAAAACTACCGTGCAAACAATGAAAAATTATGTAATAATGTACGTTACGTTGGAATAAATAATAAAAGACGAAGATTTATTTGGTCATTTAATTCCATAATTACAATTAATCCATTACAATCCAAACTTTTTCACATTTTATTTCAAGCTATAATAATAATACATTTAATTTATTTACAAAATAAATAAAATTATCTCGATGATTATGCTTCTTGGCATACCGATTGATGCGCGAACTGTACCAATTTGCATGTCGTTAGAATATCCATTAGAACAATGGACGTCAGCCTCTCTCAATTATCTATTAAGAAACTATATATATTCACGTTAATTACATAGTTGCAACTGGTTGTTTTGACAATACGGTATCGGTAAAATAACTGACGCAAGGCCTTCGGCATTGAGGAGCCGTGACCCCCTTCGATTCGCCGCTGGATTTATACAATTCGCTTTAATTTCCAGTCAGCACATGCGACTCCTCCGGAGAGGGGAGAGAATTGCTTCCTTCAAACACTAGGGCCTCGAAAGGCATACTCCTGTTAGACCGGAAGGCGCTAGCACCGAAAGGACTTAAGGGGACGGACTGAAGTGTAATCACGCCGGGAGAACGTAGCTCATATGCGCCTGGTCTTCCACGATCAGCCCCGGTCAATTATTTGTCAACGGTGTAAGAGATCAGAACACAAATAACAATTCCGTACATAAATAAAACACAAAAATCTATAACCGCCACTAAATAAGTAATGAATCCCCGCTCGATAAACGAAAGACAAAGCAGCAATTATAGATTTACTTCATTCGGTTTATATTAAAAAAACAAAAAAAAAAAAATCGTTATTTTTCTTTTATCACGTTTTTTCTGTTATTGTAACAGAAAAAAAATTGAATTTTTTCTATTGGAAATCTTGAAACATAGTCAATAAATGTTATTGACTGATATTATTGTATTTATATATAAAATGATATCATGTAAGGAAAATTTTTTATTAATATTTCCTATTTTCAAATTATTATTTTCTTTTTTTCTGTGTGGTAAAACGAGGTGCTTCATACTAGCAGCAAGATAATTTCATTTACTACAATTGCCTCGTAAAATGGGAACTATCTTTATTTTGATGAAATATTTTTAGCTCAAGCCAGTGTTGTTATATTTTTATTGCTTGTAAGCTGGTACATAAATTGAATTTTTAAGAAGGTGATTAGGTTTTAACCTATAATCGTTTTGAAAGAAAAAAGTATTAAAAAATCACGGACTACATATTTTTATCCTTTTGAAATTTATGTTATAAATTCTTCTTTTAAATTAGTCAAATATTCCTAATTTTCTCGGTTGTTATCTATTTTTTTATTATTATTTAGCAAAGTATATATTACCATAATTCGGTTTACATTTAAAAAAAAAACCTTTGTTTTTCTTTTATAATACCTTTCTTAGATTCGGAATAAAATGTGAGAAACTCGCAAATTGATTTGTTTTAACTCTTAACAATCATTATCTTCAGTAATTAATAAATAATCTTGCGCCCATAATTTATATTTAGTCACCTGTCATTTGACTGGTTTGTTGTTATTCTCATTTATATCTGTTCCGTTTCAATCTTGTAACTTTGCTATAACTTCCTCCCTCCCACCCCCCTTCACACACACACTCTCTCTCTCTCTCTCTTCTTTTATTTAGCCTCCATAAAGTATTCTTTTATTTAGAACTACCGTAAGGTATTACTTCAGAGATGAATGAGGATGATGTGTATGAATGTAAATGAATTGTAGTCTTCAATCTCAACCCACCGGTTGGTCTAGTGGTTAACGCGACATCGCAAATCAGCTGATTTCGAAGTCGAAAGTTCTAAGGTTCAAATCCTAATAAAGATAAAAATTTTTATACGGATTTGAATACTA